>OMLC01036028.1:0-15906 GCA_900302585.1 Regalecus glesne
GGGCGTCTCCCCACCTTTCACCCAGTGAGAGCTGGGAAAGACTCCAGCATGACTCTGCGACCCGGCTTTGGATAAGCAGTTATGACGGATGAAGTGAAATTCTGCCTCTATTCAGTTGTTAACTGTGAGTTTGAATACTAATAGACCCAAAGTTGTCTGTGAGAAGCTCTCAGAGCATCTGCAGTGAGATGGAGGAGTCGTAAAAAGGCTCAGCACCCCAGTGCATTCACCCTGTTTGAAAGGGCTGGGCTTGTTCGCAACATCCCGGGGTTTATTCTCTGCCGTTACACACAAGACATCACTGCAGCTTTTATTGGATTGATTTTTATAAGCTGACCTACGTTTGCTCTTGTTTAATGTGGGCTCACGTAACAGAGCACCATGGTTATCACCTTCCGTGCGCTGGCACTGTGCTGACATGGTCACTTACCTGTGGGGGTCTGCCTGACTCCCTCTTCTCTCTCACTGCCTTTTGCCATCCCGATCTCTGTCGCTCTCATATGAAAACAGCAGACAGACTGTATGTCTGCTGCTGTGATGCATTTTCTCCAAAACTCCCTTTCCATTATAAATCAGCTTGGTTACCTGTCCAGATGAAGTCATAATATAAGCATATGCCAGTAAATTAGAAGATGGTTGCTCGGCTGAATGGTCCCTGACTGTCTGTTATTTCTAGGTGAGTCAGTGCCTGATGATAAAGAGATGTTGTGTTAAGTTTTCATCTGATGAGGAGCAACTTTTAGCTGTCTGACAGTCCTGTTTACCCGCCTTATACCTTTCACTAAACATAAACCTTGAGCTTTCTAGCCTATTTAAGTGGCAATATTATGGAAATGTTTTGCCTTTTTGAAGCATAATCAGAGGAGTAAATATTAGCAGGGGTTACTGAGCTGTGTTGATTAAAACTAAGTTATTCTAAAAACTTTCTGTATTTAAAACAGGCTCTGGCTGTTCTAGCACATGAGACCTCGTTTGACCGATGGCCGCTAGCTGTGCTGTGTTGCGTTGAAAGAAGAGACGTGCGTCAGGATATTTATTTATTTCTCTTCAATACAATCGTCATAATGAAATGAACCACGTTAGTTTTTCTGTATTAAAACACAAATAACCATACCTCAAAAGCAGTGCTTCATTTGTCCGGGACCTACCAGTTTTTAACTGATTGTGCTCCGGGACCTATTTACGTGGATCCGACACCTTTCGTATCGAGAAAAAATATATAGTTGTCCCTAAATTACCAAGAGATAATGTCCAATCACGTCAATTATTCGTCCGTCAAAAAAACAACAACAAGGAAACACACACAGAAAGGTGCCCCCCCCCAAAAAATCCCTAACGTCTATTGCAGATAACATGGTGATGGTAGCCAATCAATCATGTCAACGAATTCAGACAAGACAAGACCAACATTTCCGCTCAACTGTCCAGTTGACTCTCCAACATCCAGCACTCCGTAATCAGGGTGTTACTGGGTGGAAGTTCCGGGGGGAAACATGGCAAAGAGACAACTAAAAGTAACAGGTTATTTTTTCAGAGCTGCTACAGAACAAGCCAATCCGGGGGAAAAACACACACTATGGACACTGTCTTTGTGGAAGTTGAACATCGTCAGTTTAAGAAGATGCCACGGTGTTGGATTGAGAACAGCAGTCGGAACCGGGGGAAGAATATTGATGTGGGCCAAAGAGTCATGGCGGGAATCCGAGCAGCAAGCCTAGTAGAGAAGATGGCGACAGTGATTCGTCGTCAACCGTAGAACTAGGAGAGGTTTGGACTGATGCTCTATTGAAGATTAAAAGGCATTCTACCCGTGGCTTATAATGACAAACTTATGTCTGGGGTGCCACCCGTTAGGGTCACTGGGCCTAGAAAAGACCGCCTGGATGAAGTTAGCGAAAGAATGGCTAACTTGCTCTGTAGCTTCCTCGGCCTCAGACATTGAAAAGCAACAAAGATGTTTAAGAAACAAAATTAGTGAGCACACCAAAACCAGGGCTCAATTAGCAGCAGTTCAGATTTCTGAGAGTAGAAAGGAGGACACTAACACAGGCTGTGTCAATTCTCAATCAGAGAATCAGTCTATTGTTGGACAAGGCCACCAGGTTAAAAATTAGCAGCTTAATTGTCTACTTGGAGTTCCAGTTACCCAAAACAGACTCACCTGAGAACATTTCTGTTGACTTCGTGGAACTAGACAACATGACGGCAGAAGATATCGTCCGTCAACTTGGATGCGCAGTGGAATGTGTTGATTTGAATGAAGACTTCTTGGTCGCTGTGTCCAGGGTCCAAATCTCGAGTGCAGAATGCGAGAAGGGGTTTTCGCAGATGAACTTTATTTGCACCGCAAACTGGGCCTCCCTACACACCACAATGTCATCACTACTGTTCATTGCCCTGGTCCGACCACCACTCTACAAATTCAATCTTCTTCCTTATATGAGATCATGAATTGCGAAAGGATACGGGACTGCGCAAGACACACGGGGCAAAGTGCGGAATAGGGAGAAACCGGAGGAGGGATCCATGGCTGCTTGTGTGGACCGTTTTGGAAAACTGGACAAGGTAAGAACACATTGCGTGTGTCTGTGTGAGAGAGTTGGGGCAGCGCCGTCTGCCGGTTTGCAAGACTGTCGCTAAAGCACAAGTTTCATGTTGTTTCTGTTACTTCTGGACCCAGGTGTCCACTTTTGTGTGCGCTGCGCGCATGCGCACAGGTGGTATTCTTTGTGATTACTTAATTTAAAATAGAGTCAAACATTCCCATTACACCACTGATATTATAGCCGGATGCTAATCCGCACTGAGTTCCTGATTTGAATTGTGTATCTTATTATTGGTGTGTTATGTCAGGCCTGTGAGCCTTTGTGCGTTGGGCATTTGCTTGTGGTGTGGTTTGTGACTAGGCCTGTTTGAAATGAGCTAATGTTAAACTTGTAAGTCCTGCAGTTAAACACATGGGCAAAAAGTTGATGTCATTTAGCTGAAATTAACAGAACAAGGAATGAAGGGGGAAAACTAGGCCTAGTGGGTTATTTACCACCATAACGTGACACTGGTGACTTTTTGGGGGGTTAACGTTCCCTTTACGGTCTGGGACCTCTCGGAGGCTTTGGTAGTCTCTGTCACGGGAGTACTTTTTGCTCCGGCACCTCCAGATGTACAAATTAACCTCTGTTCACTAGTTGAAGAAAGCGGAAGCATTTAAACCAAATAAATAAGGGGGCCGACCCCGGAGTCTCAACATTTCCGTTTATTTAATTCTGGAGGAATAACATGTCAAGCTATAACCATTTAAATGCATTTTGTGTAATTGATGGTGTAGAGGTTACCTAAAAAAGAGACGGATATTTACTTGTGTGTTGAAGAGCTAGAAAATAAACCTCATTATACTTCCGCAGCTCTCACAACCACAGTCTCAGTCGCAGAAAAATAACGTCATCACCCGGCTAGCTATGGCAGGGAGAAAAAGACGTGCTTGCAAACATCTAAATTACATTATAACAATGAGCAGTTGAGCAAATATGTGCCGTTACCAGTGCCATGTTTAATATGCAATGCCTTCCATAAGCACAATGATTTGCTGAGGACTTTGCTATCACCCTGTACCAGCTTGCTCCCGCCCTAGCTTTCTCCAAGAGGTGATAGGCTGCCCTGCTTGAGTGGTAAGCTGTGATTTATTTTGTCTTTCTGTTATTGTTTGAGTTGCTGATAAGTGCTTGTGTATGAGACGCGAGAAAATGGTGTAAAGGGAAGATCTGCACTGATATCATTTAGTTTATTTGCGGAGACAGAATGGAGTTGGCATGTCCGTATCTGATCTAGTTGTTGGAAGTGAGAAGGGGCAGATAGAGCAGCTGGCCTCAACCTTTGTCTTGGGAGAGGATTGAGGTTATGTCAGTGTGGTGGATGGCTTCTTTGTTCCTCTCGGCCTTTGCAGTTTTGGAGAGCTCTTGATTTTGGATGGAAGCTGGCCACGCATCCACGAGTGACATTGAAAATGGATACCAGTCTGTCCCACCATGAAGGACAGGCAATTGGAAGAAAGTGAGTCCTGCAGCTGACCAGGTGTCATGGATGCTCTGCATGTAAATTGACTTTTTTTAATAGTGCTTCTCTAGTCTAGGGACCACCCAAAGTGTTTTACAACGAATGGCTCGCATCTAAATCTCAGAAGGGTCGTGCGCACTACATCCATGCAAGCTATTATCTGAGGAGCTGAAATTGAATTATTTGGAAAATACCTACATAAGTTCTTACGGCTGCTGTTAAAGATTTGGAACCAGGTTATTGAAGTTATGTAGACCTGTTTGGTGTTTTATTTGTATACCACAATAGTGAACTGTGACTCTAAACCAGCTATTTTCAACCAGTGGGCCCTCTGGTGTGCCACAAACTGCCATCTAGTGGTCTGTGGAGACGGTGGCACTGGTTAAAATGAAAAGGGAAACTTGTCATTTGTAGAGCTAGTTATATGTGTCTAAATATGTTCACGAACTCGCATGAATAAATATTTGAAATTCATAATTTCAAATGACTGTTTGCTTATTGCCTAGCCAACCACAACACATCAAGTGGAGACAAATGCATTTTGCCACTTTTAGCTGTCTAATATTCCCTCAGAGGCTGAGGAACGGAATAGACCAGTTTTTAAATCCTTCTGACCCTCCACCAGTAAAAGCCCCAAAATGTGTGATGATAGCGATACTGAACAGAAAGCATGGTATGTTTGACCTGGTGAAATCCTATCCAATAAGATGCTAAAAACATCAAAACTCCAGAGACACAAAGCTCACAGGATTTATTGGGAAGACAAACATATTTCCAATGGAAAAGGGATGTGCTTCAGGCACAACAGGAAGTCACCACCACATAACTCAATCAATACCCACTTCGGAAGCTCGCTATGTGGTTGATGGTTGTGTAGCTTGTAGCAAGAAACGCTTTACGATCGCAGAAGAGCTTATTTTCCCTCGCACTGTGGATGTGCTGGGGGTTATTGAGGGGACACCAAAATGCAGTCAATGCCTCTGTTCGATGTCTCCGTAGGCAGAAGAGTGGTTTCATGTTGACTTCTAGGTAATTAATCAGCTTTTTTTCACCAGTTTGTGATTCATGTCCCCCCACAATCGGGCAGAACGTACCTTAGTTAGCAATAGCGAAGCCCACCCATTTATATGTAAGATATATGTCAATTTAACTGTTGTGTCGTATATTTTTATATTCATATAATTTTGACCGTTATTTGTGTTTATTTTAAATGCCTGATTACAATTTACAGTTTGTGCAAGCTAGAACTGCCTGACCAAAGTTGTTTAAAAAAATCACAAATGTCTGCAAGCTACCTTAGTTTCTTACTACTGCACCTTTTGAATATGCTTGACTTGTCTAATTTCGATTCTCAAGTTATTCAAAATGCTGAATGATGGAGTTCAGCCCTTCAACAGATATTTCACAAAAGTCCTTTATTAAAAATTATTATTACCTTGCTGCTTGTGGAAAATGACCCCCCCCCTTTCCTGCAATGTCATGTTATTCATTGACCCCCTTGGTAAGAAAAAGAGGATAAACCACTCTCGTAAAGGAAAGCCATCTTTTCTGGAGTATCAATCCAGTCTTAAGGGCAGCGAGGGGGGAAATGGCTTGGGACCCATCCAAATGATCATGTCCTCCCTGCCTGCTTTCCCAGCTCATAGCCACTACCTACTTGTGAGACGAGCTATGCTGAATCAGCAAATCAAATGACTCAATGGGCAGCGCTCGTTCCCTCGCAACGCAGCAGGCAGTGTGCCCGTGTCCTAGTAAATTAATTAAACTGGCACTCTTCCACCAACCCATTCTTTTGTCATAAACCTTCATTCATTTCTAAAAATTCTTATGCATCTGTGTGTATTTGGGAGAAACATGGTAATTTGTGGACAGAAATAGTGTGCACAATAGGATGGCAAGGCCCTCACAAGGCAGAGGGGGGCCATCCTAAAACAAGTAATCTTGCTACTTTTCAGGTCTGATTAATACCTGCTCTCTATGTATCGAGCATGTCATACGGTAACTGACGGATGATGGTTTGCAAGTAAACATTAAGTGCCATCATTATTCTTCAGATTTCCTGTTTCAGATTATTTCCTGAAATGAAAAATACCTCCCTAATTAATCATGTGTCATCAGGATTTGTAGAGCACGCACTTTGGGAACTGATGGGGCAGATGTCACAGGTTCAAACCCACCATAGAGCATCAGGAAGGGCATCCAGCCTTAATCCCCCAAGCTCCATCTAAATCCGTGTCCACTCCCACAACATGGGGACTAATGGTGACATGTGAAACACCTCTCATGTTTCGTGTATACGATGGAAAGAGGGGGGAAAAGTAAAGCTTTCCGAGGTCGAGGACCTTAACACTAGCCACTGCTCCGTACAAACACAAGTGGTGGTGTGGACTGGTCAGCTCGGTGACCCTGCAGTGCACCTGAAAATTGCCACTTTTTAGAGTTGGCACCACTTATGTGTCAAGAAATGACAAAGCGGGGATGGCCCCACTGAGGGCCACACACCCTCACTAATCACACAGCTGTACCAGGTGGAGGGGCAGCCTTGGTTTCACACCGACTGCACTCTGGCAAACCCCTGCAAGACAGTGTCCTCGAGTAAGTGCAGTAGTAAAGAGTGGACACACACTCTTTCACTGCTGCCTCATTTGGATTGTTCTTTACCATCTTGAATATCTACATGTCTGTAGCCTCCTGCACCGTTTCATGAGCTTCTGAGTGTGCTCTGTTAAGGTGGACTAATGCTTGATGGAATACTGCTTCCTTCTCAAATGGAAAGCAGGAGTCAATTACAGCAGCTACTGCAATCCAACATCAAATGGTCCCATTGAATGCTAGCTCCTCGTGAGGTGATCACGTTTGTGCCTCCAGGGGAAGCATTCCTCTGGATGGTAGCTGCAATAGCAATATGGCATTTACCTTAGCAAGAGGGACCCGGCCACCGTGTGTCAAGTCCTATTTTCCCTCGCCTAATTATTTGACTGGGTTTTGCAGCAGGAGGTGGGAGGAGGTATGATTGGCTTTTCTTTTCCGCAGGATCATGGGGGTTATTGTTGTGGGCGCTATATCACTTCAGAAAACGAGGATGATAGTTTTCATTGAGCAGAGTGACCCCTCACAGAACACTCACACTCCTCTGATGGGTGGCCCAGTCAGACAGTGGATGGACAGCTGCCCGAGCTGTAGCAATCAATTTGTTTGTGAGACATAAGCCCACACAGTCGCCGTAGGGAGGCAGTGTAACCACACCCAGTCGTGGTTACACTGCCTCCTGGAGGAGGAGACCCCGCAGTGGATGTCACATCAGCAGCACTCCTGCAGGGTCTGCACTCTGAGACAGCTGACTTATATTGGCTATTACCCGTGTGTAAATGTTTCCCTCTGTTGTGGGGACGGCACCTGAAGTACCTGCAGAGTGCCGGAGCTGAGAGGAGAACCTCAGTGTAGAAGGACTCAAGTTGTTTTGAACCAGGGTAATGGTGCTAAACCGGCCTGTAAATGTGTTGGAGTCATTAAAACTTGTGCATTCAGCTCAGCTTGATGTCAGAACATCAGTTATTTCCATGACAACCCTTGAAAAAGACATTACATTATGTGGCTTAAAGGGAACGGCAAGCATTGTACCAGATGCTCACGCCGTAGACGTCTTTACAGGCATCTCTCTGCATGTTAACTTGTGTACTCTGCAGAAGTCCTTCCTATTACAATGTCACGCAGCGATTCAGTGACTTGGCTGCTAAGCATCTCTTACCTGATGGCAATAGAAGATTTATTGAGGTACGGTTTGCTCTGGTGTTGTTTGATGTGGAGTTTAACAAGGATCAACATATAATAACAGGCTGCATGAAAACTCATGAACTTGACGCCACCGTCGTTTATTCTCTCTCTGTCTCTGTTGCACACACAATGCGGTTTAAAACCACTCGTACAACCAAGGAGACTGTTGATAATGAGTCTTGATTCCACTGAAAATGGCAATTTGTAAAAGTGAATGCTGTAAAACTGAAAAAACTGTCAAGTTAGAGAATGTGTTTCCAGTGTTCTATAGTATGGTGGTCCTGTCTGGCTCATCACCGCTGCATCCTGTATTTTAGCATCTGGTAGCAGCATGATGAAGAGTGAGGGAAATGCCTTTGCCATGTAAAGAAGAGCATGTCAATCAAGCCTTGAGTCTTTAGGATTCTAATAAGATGTTCAACATGTTTTGTCACTAAATTTATCTCTCCTCTGACTATATATTTGAGGTCGTTTCATCACACACACACACACACACACACACACACACGGTAATAAACGTGAAAGGATGGTAAGGAGACAGGACAGAAAGGATTAACCACCTGATGGCACAATACACTGAACACATCCCAAAGAGTGATCTACACCCTACAAATGAGTCCATTTAGCACACAACCTGTTTGCTTTGGTGGGGCTTGGAGGATTAATCCATCAATTTAAATAGTCTCTTCATTACTTATTCAGTATCTCCGGTTTTGTGGTCAAGCATTTAAAGCGAAGGTAGATTCTTCATCCAGCCCTTAGGGGTTTCACCCTGTTAAATAGTATCCATTAAGTAAGAGCCATGGCACAGTGACAGATAAACGGTGGTGGGAAGAAAGCATGCATGTGCAGCTCACTTGTACATTTGCCACTAATGAGGTCATTTATATGTATGAGTGCATACATGTGTATGTGCACATGTATGAGTCTGTCAGCCACACGCAAGTAAGGCAAGAGGGTAGATGGAAGGGCAAAAGGCAGGACTTTTGGTCATCACGGCGGTCAGATGTGGGGGAGTCCCTCAAGGAAGCGTTGGAGTGTTCTGGACGTTTTACCCATCTGACTCAGCCAGTACCCTGCTGTCCATGGTCAGGAGAACATCCTTGTTTAGAATCATTGCCTAGATATGTCTTTGTGTGCTACACATACAATCACCGCTGATTCTTAGCCTTCAAATAAGGCCGTATTTGCTAAGGAATCCACGTGAATGACCACCGTTTTAATATTCACATTTCAGAAATGAACATTCTCTTTTTCTCTTTTAAGTTCAGTTGAAAAATGGCAGAGAAAGTCAACCTCCAGTTTGCAGCGGATGGGAATGATAATTGTTTTGTAGTTTTAGCCGGATTGTCTTCTTTCTCCATTTAATGATATGCTTGAGGCAAGTGTTAACGTCCCCAGCATTGTCACGGTCTTGTCTTCTTTTCTGTTGTCATGACCTTTCCAAAAGGAAGACATTGACCTGCTAACCATTAGAAGCTGAATCCTCACCTCACAGCTTGAGATTTGGCCCACTTGCCCAACAATGGTCTTCTTGCGGTTTCACCACTTGAATGCTACACATATGGCGCAATCAACTCCACATCATTGTTTCAAGATGTCTGGTTTAGCGTGTATATTTGTGGTTGAACAGTTGAGTGCGTGTGTTGGGAAACGATGAGGTAGATGTCGCAGGTTTGATCCCACCATGGGGCATCAGGAAGGGCATCCGGCCTATATCCCCTCAAGTTCTTTCTAAGTCCATGTCCACCCCGCCCCCAACATGGGGGCTCATTGTGACATGTAAAAGCAGACCTCTGATGGTTTACACTTGTGGATGTATTTGGTTACTGATGGTAATCATATGAATCACTTGCTCTTTATCATTTATACTGACTTTAGACGGCGTATTTGGTTAGAAACCCGGTGCTTAACTAGTTTTATTTATTGCAGATTCTGTAATAAAGCTACATGGGGTAAATAATTATGCAGGCCTGCACTGTGTAATTTACGTTGTGTTATTTTTAGCAGTGGCTGTCCTCCATGAAGACATTCTGAAGTCAAACGGCGTATTCCCAGCTTGGGTGCCTCCCTTTAATTTCGGGTGGAGACCCCCGTCTAATTCCCATCAAACACATGACGAGGCATCCATCTGTAACTCCATCCCTCCCTCACAGTTGCACTAGTATGACAAGACCGTATGTGGCTTTGATTACACTGGCCTGAAAAGACCACAGCGCATAATCGGGGTCATCTGATTGAGCTTGACCTCCCAGGGTCATCCAACGCCTTTACATAACACTGTTTATCCGTACTGTTGGATCTGTTGTGAAGTGCAACACTTGGACAGCTCAGAGCACCACAGATGCCCTTGGGTCTGACTGGCTTAAGCACTGCGGGCCCCACTGTCAATCATCACTGACATTTACAAGAGAGGACAGATGGGATGTCAGATAGCAAGCATAGTCTACCCTCAATGTCCTCAGACAGGCAGTGAAAGAATAAAACGGTGTCTTAATTGCTTTAAAGGGGACAATCAAACACAGCAGCAGCAATTCTGTCCATGACTCAATTAATCCTATCCGATAGAGAGGAATGGTTATTGGATGTGATGAGTGAGTAAAACACTTTAAGGAGGGTTGTGGGGAAAGGTTTGGCTGCTTCCCAGTGACGGCTAAACCAGATAAGTGAATATAGCAATGTCAATAAGAAGGACTGATGTCATGTAATAGCAGAGCGAATGTTTGGTGGGCTAAAAATATAACAGACACGACAACAGGAGGTGACTCTTGAAAACTCTGCTGAAGCTAAATCTTCTCCCTCCATCTCCATATTACAGGCCCCACCCGGCTGCTGGCAATGGCTTGATGTGTAAAAAATGCATGTCACCCAAGTTAATAAGGAAGCCGGTAAGCGCCGCAGCCGAGGGAGAGTGATTGTGACCCTTTGCCCATGACACAAAGTTAAAAGATAAAGGTTAAGGAGATAACAATGTGAGCAATGAGCAACGCATGACAGAGCCAGCACGATGAGCAGAGCAGATAACTGTTGACTTGTGAAATGAAGCCCGAATACTCGAGAGGTTCTGGCTCTCGGCAAAAGATGCAGGTTTGTTTTTCCCGATGTCTGATCGGGTATCAAAGGCCTCGTGAAACTTGGCCTGAAACATAATAAAAACCTGCCGTGTTGTAGTTTTGACATCACATTCATGTTGGCCGCTATAGTATCTCCGTGCCTACAGTGTGTATGTGCATATAGAAAATGACTGTGATTTCTGCCGTTACGTGCCTGTGGCCAATGTGTTTCCATTGGGAAATTGGAGAAGCCAGTTGATCTTGTACCTGAAAGTAGGTTCACTTTTGCTGTGATTCAGACTCAAAACATTGTCGAGTATTATTTAGAATGGAACCGAAAGCTTTCCAGAGCTGTTATTTAGAAATTCGCTTAGCAGAATCGTCTCATTGAACTTCGCCACTGTTCTATGAGAAACTTGTACGAGATGGGAGGTTCACAGTGAAGTCATCTGGATCTGTTTCCTGTTTATTCAGATTATATTTTGAACGGAAACATTTATTTGATTATTGTATTCTTACAATGAAATATGTCCTTAGCATTTAGCCTATCCTGTTGTTGTATAAGAGCAGCTGCAACTCCCAGGGAGCAGTGGTGTGTGTGCGTGCGTGCGTGTGTGTGTGTGTGGGGGGGGTTCACTGTCTTGCTCAAGGGCACTTTAACATGCTATCAAAAGGAGCTAGGGATGGAACTATTAACCTTCAGATTACTTGATGACCCCCATACTTAGCCCCCTCTATTTGTCATATATACCAGTAGTCTCTCTCTCTCTCTCTCTTTCTTTCTCTCTCTCTCTCTCTCTCTCGAGAGAGACTACTGGTATATATGACAAGTAGAGGAGGCTAATTATGGGGGTCATCAAGTAATCTGAAGGTTAATAGTTGGATGGTGTTGATGCCCAGTGAGAATATTCAGCAAAGTGGTGCATGTCCTGATACTGAGATCATCAGCATTTATGTTTTTCAGATATTTTGAAAGTACGACACTGAGACCACTTTTTAAAGAGGTCTGCGTCCAACTAAAGTGAACATATCCTTTGCGACGGAATCTTAATGGCACAACAAGTGTGTTACTCACTATTTCAAATGAAGCGATGCATCGCAGAATGTCTCACAAACCTTGGATGTGAAACTCTTCCCATGGGAGCGTTGTTTGGGCCATCTGTCTGCTGTGCAGGCTAGGGAGAGCTCTAATGCCTCAATTTGCTGCTAATCTCCACCAGGCCTATAACATGAGCCCTTTCTCATCTCTGACAGTTCGGCAAACATTCAATTTAGGCTCCGGTTAAGATATGAAACTAGGTTAAAGCAGCTTCTCAAATATCGCTGGTACTTTCTACTGTTTTACCTTGACTCCTCATATTTACATTCCTGAGGCTGGCGTAGTAGCTATGACCCGTGGAGAGGGAGTGTTGCTGGACCGTGCTCATTTAATAGCTACCAAATAAGTAAAGATTTATCCAGTCACACATTCCTGCTGCTCAGCTCTGGTTCCACGTTCCCCTTTTTTGGGTAACTTCACAGCTTATTTAATTAGCTCCCCTACTAGAGGAGTGGGGGAACAGTCCAACCCTCTCCAGGATTCCACACGCAGCAGGGTGCTGTGACCTCTGCGTGACCTCTCTCCTCGTGCTCACTGGAACACTACGTATAGTTATTCGAGGGTTAATGGTCATCAACCAGCTGACCAACTCCTGGTTCCTTCTGGCCTACTGACCAATAATACCTTGATCCTCACCTCTCTCGCCACACACCCATAGCATGCATCTTGCCAACATGCAGCTTGCAAAGGCGGAGGATTTCTAAATTTTTAATGCAGATGTTAGCATCTTAGTGTTGTTTCTTGTGATGCATTAAGGCCAATGACCTGCTAATGGGAGGGTCTCTACTTTTCCTCATTAACACGGTGTAATGACATGCTTATCAAAGCATATTTCAGGCCCATGGGGTTGACGGAGAGGTGAGGAAAATCCCTAAACCCATTAGCAGTAACAGGAACTCTAAGTCAGGAGATGATACTAGATAAGTATGGCTTGAACAGCGCAGCATACCTAGAAAAACTTTTTTTAATGAGGCAATTTCTTTATTTTTATCCTCTCAGTTTGATAATCTGAGGTGACAGGCATGGGTGAAGCTCCAGAATACTGGGACGGCATCCAGCAGTGAACCTGTGCTCCCATCCAAAGGGTTAGTGATTGTCAGGAAGAGCACGCGACCTAACATTTTGCCAAATCACCATGCGGGTTGACATACCGGATTGGTTGAGTCCTCGCACAGGATCGATCATTACGGGGTTAACAATGACTGCCATTGCTGCTGTGCCTTGATGGGGTCCCAATGGAGGTCTATTTTATTTGGCACAGTTAGTCCCCCGTTGTGGGGGTGGACATGGACTTAGATGGAGCTTGAGGAATTAAGGCCAGATGCCCTTCCTGATGCCACATGGGATGTGAACCCACTGCCTCTGGCCCGTCCGTTCCCAAGGCGTGCGTGCTCAACCCACTGAACTACTGTGGCCCTCCCTGATGTGGTACCAGTGGAACTGTAAAACCCACTGTGGTGTTCCTTGGGAAACAGGGGAACAAGCTGGAAGAAGAATTAGAATGGCCAAGATGAACTGATGACATGGGAAATGTATAAAGGAAGTCGCATCCGGCAGGTTTGTGGTGGGTAAATAGAAAATACTGAATGCCTCATTCATGACCTTCGACCTACACCGACCACAAGTTCTGGGTCTCAGATGATAGGGTGACCGTGGTTTCCGTTGCAAGTCTCCCCTCTCATCCGGCGTTATGTGTTGTTCAGGCTCCTGCCTTCTTGTCTCATTTCCTGTTTTCCTATTTGGGACTGTTTTTGCTCTCCCATGGACAATAGTCTAAAGCTGCCTAGTTATTGATTTTACCCAAACTACCTCATCTTGTGTAAAGGAACTCCTGAAGATAAATCAATGAAACAAACAAGAGTACTTTATTATTTGATTAATGACTAATGCTACCCATTAAAATGATGGGAGATTATGAGTACAACGTGCTCTCTGCTGTGTAAATAAGTAGTTGTGAATAGAGAATAATCTTTTGGAAATGGTCAATCCTTCACTCTACCTGAGAGCAAAAAGTCGTTTTCTACACTGGGGAACATGCAAAGTGGAACAATTGCTTGTATTTTCTTGCGGAACATTTTAATGGCTCAGAGTGGCTGTTGCTCTGTGGCGAGTGAGAAAACAAAGCCTACTTTATTGGAGGCATGGGATTTAAAGCAGAAAGAGACTGTTTATATGTTTCTGTTTATGACAGATTTCATGCCGATGTCTTTGCAAATTCTTGAGGGAGAACGTTGTGCCTCTTTTATCACAGACCTCTCCAGGAAGTAGACATGTGTTTCAGGAGGGGAGCTGAAACGCTTGACCAAAGTTTTATGATTTGACTGAAGTTTTGCATCTTTACATCTACAGCTGCACTTTAAAAGAAAAATGATCCCCCTATTTCCCACCCAAATTCCCCAAGTTGCCTATCTTGTGCGTCGACAGGAAGGAGGAAGCCGTAGCATGTGTCTCCACCAAATCATATGACGACTAGCCCTCGCCATTTCACACATCATGGTCTCATGGGGAAAGCACGGTTGCAAGCACAGCTTGGCCGTCAGAGGAGAATGAAGCAGAGTACTTTCCCTTCACTTGAATAAGAGGCCTGGACGACCCAGAGGGGGACACTAGTGAACCCAGAATACTTTTTCCAACCTAACCCTTATACCCAATTGAGGCTTAGCCAATTATGCCCCACTAATTATAGACCTCTGGCTGTGGTTGGAAACGGCACAACTGGGATTTGAACACCCAACTGCATGATGCAGAGATGCACTGAACATGGGTGCCTTAGCCCCCTACACCACCAGAGGCCCTCAGCTGAACTTTGACCTCAGGCAACATTGGAGGCATGGCTGATTACTTGATGCAGAGGTCTGCTGGTTTGAGGGCAGCTCTACGAAGCTGAAGTCATTTACTGCAAGCTTCGGTTCCAAACTGCTGGTTCACCCGTAAACACTCCTTTACTCACCAACAGTGATGCTAATACAGATCAACAGTCTGGCTTGCCTGCAAATGCAGACCCAGTCAAGAAATTGGCAATACATTAGAATACTGTGTTGCCACATTACTGAGCTACTTCCTCAGATTTATACCTTTAAATTCCCACCAGATGCCTCAGTGGTGAAAACCCAAACACTAGAACTGGCTCATGTGCAAATACAAATGCTACAAGTGATTTTTCATGAAAACGCCCATTGTGAGATAATGCTGCAATCGTTTTCAGTGGCCTTTGTAGGCAGTAACTTGTCTGCGAAGAATGACAGTCGTCCCCCCCTCGGGAGGGGGGGGCTGATGTTGAGTTTTAAACAGAACATGGTGGCACCCTGGACATCCACACCATTATCTCCAGAATGATTTAAGAGAAAAGGGATGTGCCTGTGTGGATGAGACTGTTGTTGAGGGGGCGAATCCAAACCAGATGGTGACGGATGAGCTTGCCTGGGATGAGAGGCACGTTTGCAGGGCAGGAACTAAAAATGCTTGTTGGGAAAATTAAAACAATGTGTTTCAGTATGTAGGGGAGCAGTATGGCTCTGGGTAGAGCAATAATTTAAGGTGTCCCTGTGCGGGTCCGGTGGTGTAGAAGGTTAAGGCCCCTATGCTCAGTGCATCTCTGTGTCATGCAGTTGGATGTTTGAATCCCGGCTGCACCCTTTCCAACCACAGCCAGAGGTCCATAGTTAGTGGGTCATAATTGGCTAAGCCTCACATGGGTATAAGAGTTAGGTTGGATAAAGTATTTTGGGTTCACTAGTGTCCCCCTCTGGGTCGTCCAGGCCTCTTGGTTAAGTGAAGGGAAAGTACTCTGCTTCATTCTCCTCTGACGGCCAAGCACTGTGCTTTCCCCACCAGACCATGATGTGTGGACTAGTGAGGGCTAGTGGTCATGTGACGTCGAGGAGAAACAAGCACAGTACTTTCCCTTCACTTAACCAAGAGGCCTGGACG
>OMLC01036029.1:0-15165 GCA_900302585.1 Regalecus glesne
GAAGATGTTTTATTTCTTTACCAGACGCTCCCTTCTCATCAGCGCCAGGAACGTGACTGGTGGTGGTGGCAGTGAGATGGCCTCTTTTGCAAGGATGGGCTTTTAATTGCTTCCTGTGTTTTCCTGCCTTCTGTGGACAGAGCAGCAGGGGAGTTAGGGAATAAAAAGAAGATGGGGCGGCATAGCTCAGTGGGTAGAGTGATCGTCTGGTAATCGAAAGGTTGCAGGTTCGATTCCCGGTCCTGCATACAGCATGTCGAGGTGTCCTTGAGCAAGACACTGAACCCCTAACTGCTCCCCGAGCGCCATATGTTGGCAGCTCACTGCTCCTATACAATAGGTTGGGTCAAAAATGCAGAGAAATCCACATTTCCCCTCGCGGGACTGATAAGGGAATCTATGTATCCCTTTAAGTAAACAAAGCAGTTATTCATCCATTGTATTATTGTTCATATAAACAGATGAACAGTGTTTTTACTTGTCCAATATCTCAATTTGGATCAGTGTTAGATAAAACCTACAGATTCTAATATATAGTATACCATATACAGAGCCCTGGAAGTAGAGTGGTCATCTAGTAATCAGAAGATTGATGGTTCAATCCATGGCCCTGTAGAAAGTGTGTTGAAATTCCCTTGAGCAAGATGCAGCACCATTAACTGCTCGAGCCCTGTGATGGAATGGTGACCTGTTCAGGGTGTTTCCCTGGCTTTTACCTAATGAGTACTGGGAAAGGCTCTGCCATGGCTCCCTGACCTGAATTCTGATAAGTGGTTGACAATAGACGGATGGATGTACCAGATACATACATGATCTGATTGTCAACTCTGTGATAAATTAGTTAGGTTGAAGTTGTGAGACTGCATAAATCACCGGGTACCACAATCAGAGTTACATTGCCATTATACTGCATACTACATTGTACTGCATGTGCTTTGTGTCCTCATCAAAATGGAAGCTATTTATAGAGACTTAAGCTTGTGTAATGACCTCGTCAGCCACTGAAACCACCACCATTACTTCTGTTCTGTGCAGCCAGGGCAGTGAAAATTGAGATGGATTGATCCAGTTGATGGTTTCAATCAACATCTGGAGCAGTAACACATGAATAACCACCAACTCCTAATAAACCAGATTGGAACCCTTCAATGATTCTTTCACATGCTTTGACTTTTGACAAAAAGGTCCATGAAAAAAAAGAAAAGAAAAAAAAACAGAGCATAAAACCATCTGCCAACATCTCTGCTGGTCTCTTTTTACTGACATCACTGGCCATAAAGGGTGTCTTCATATTGGGCTGATGTGTGACTGGGGGATCAACAATTTAATTAGGAAGTCATTAAATGAAATTGGCTCTTTTTGTCATTGCATAACAGGGATCGAATTCCAAATTCACATCTCTGATCCGACGGCGTCTCGCCGATTTTTCCCAATTTGTGTACCTTGCTGAGGGCTCAGTAACATGGAGTGTGACTTGGACCTTTTGTCTTTTGAGCTTTGAGCGTGTTTTTTATTATTCATCTCCTCAAGTGGGTCCAGGAAGCCAAGTTTTGATGGCTGCCCTCAGAGACCCAACTCCATGTCCAAAATCATTAGTCAGAGCTGCCAGACTCTAGGAACGCATTCCCGGTGTGAGTTTAGGAGGGATCATCACACTCATGTAACGCCTCAGAGGCAGAGGGAATCCAATAATGTTCACTGTGCACCAATTTGTTACTGGAAGAAGAAAAGGAGAAAAAAGTGCAAGCTGGAAAGTAATGAGGTGTCTTCTCAAGTTACAATAAAATGCTCCGACATGCAATTGGTAGGTCGTTTTCCTCCATGGTTCATAATGGGACCAATTTTGCGATGGCTGCTAGATGCAGGGTCCAACCTGAACCCATCCCACCTTTGAAGCTTCAGTGTTTTCATTCTGGCTACTGCTTCCATCCCCAGTTGACATCCATTTAACAAGAAGCTCTAGAAAGTCACAATGAAGTTTTATTTTTGAGTGTAGAAGAATTGCTGTCACGCTGAACTTGTGGGTGGAGGCTAAAAAGATTCTAGTGATGGAATGAGCAGGAGTGAGACAGAGAAAAATAGTAATCTTCCATCCATCCATCCATCATCAACTGCTTATCTGAAGTCAGGTCAGGAAGTCATGCTGGGGCCTATCCTAACACTCGGTGGGCGAAGGCGGGGAAACACCCTGGACAGGTCACCATTCTATCTCAGGGGTTGAACAGTTAGGGGTTCAGTGTCTTTCCCAAGAACCCTTCGACTAGCTCTCTGAAAGCACCGAGGATCAAACCACCAACCTCCCGATTACTAGATAACCGTCCTACCCCCTGAGCTGTGCCCCCCTTATACCTTGATAATGAAAGTGGTGATGATCAAACTTGGACTTGTTTCATCCTGAAGTCACACTGAGGTGAGCGGCCACTGGTTCCATGAATAACTGTGCCCAGTTAAAATGATGAATTGAAATGAGCTAGACACCCTCACCAAATCAAACCTCATCATTGTCCGTCACACGCGACTCAAACCCAGCTGAGGACCCGTGAATGTGCTGATGAGTTGGGTGATGTAACCTAACACTGTATGGATTGATATTCAACCTTTGAATCGTCTATGATCTGCAGCCAAACAAAGAAGGCATTTATGAGATTCAAGACAAATTGCCTATTTTATCTCCCTTCTAACAGCTATGGCATCGACTGCACACTCTCAGCTGCATCCTGTCCAGGGGGAAACCATGCCAAGACTAGAAGGGACTTTTCAACCAGCACATTTATGAGGGCGATTTCATCTGTTTAATGGGCTGAAGCAGAAAAGGAAGCAACTTACATCCTCATCTGCCAAAATCACACTGGTGGAGTAGTTGTTGGTAGTCAGCGAGCTTCAAAAAGTCCTGCCATAAGAAAACAGTTTCTTTAAATGAGGCTGTGACTGGTTTCTCAGCAAGCAACCGGGAGCGTGTTCCAGTAAGCCAGGTCAGACAAACTCTCCTGTATTGCCATCTGATCTCAGTAGGGAGGACGGCTGCTGGCGTTACTACTGGCCCCTTCGGGTCTAACTGGGATGACGTCTGACTCACAGTGTGTTTAAACCTCTACAGTTAAAGCTGGGACTGTAATTGCTGCGATGGCAACGTAAAGGGGAATGAAGGAAAATGCAAAAACTATTTTAGACGCTGCCATCCTACAGGAAGCAAACTGTTCAATGATTGGCTGCGTGAAAGCGAACACCAACCGGGTGGAAGGTCAGGTCTTTCAGACCAGATCTCAAAAGTCACATAGAAATGACATGTATAAACAGAGTATGTCTGGGATGCAATTAAAGCCTCCAACCTGAAGTCCGGTCAAAGAGACCCACAAGTTCCTGTTAACTGCAAGCCGAGAGAGACGTCTGACCACAGAACCTGAACTCTGCCGTCCTCCCAGCTGCCTGCCGCCACCGCAGAACACACTTATTGACCTTGACACCACTTTTGAAAGAGTAGGCACACGCTCCCCGGTTACTGCTCATTTCCTCACATCACTTAACACCTTGCCTGCACCTGGGGTTACCAGACATGGCCCTCTCAGTTACACCCGGCCAGGTTATGTCTCAGCACTCTGCCGCGCGCTGCCGAGCAGCTCCTGTTATTTTATTTCCTCCTGCTAAGGATTAAGTTATATGAGGACTGTCAGCATCTCTTTGGTATGATTTTTCTTTTTTCTGGACCCCATGGATGTCAACAGGAATGGCTTCAACATGTGTCTAATCATTTAGCCGCTGCAAGCCAAGCTAGAGCGACTTGGCAGTGTTTGAATGCGAATAAGCTTCTCTGTACTCGGGGCTGAGCTCAGAAGGAGGCGTGTTTGGGAAGGGCATGACTATACGAGCACACTGCTGTGATCCAATACCATAGAGAGCCTGCAATGACCTCAGAATACATTTACATTAACGATTTAACGTGAATTGAACAAGCTAATTGAATATTAGTCACGTATTTTAAACTGTTCTGCCTGTTATGGGTCTGCTGCATAAATCTGCAGCTCTTGGACACATCTTCAGCCATGTTCCTGGGTTCAATAGAGGTCAACCTATGTCTGGCTGTGTATTGACGAATAAAATACAATAAAACTAAGCTGAACTCTTCGTACTAGTGTGGTCTTGCTCAACCACAGCATGTAGCTGCAATATTATGTTTGTGCATTCCTTGTAAAAACAACAACAAAGCGCGAATATCTTACTGTGGGTCGTACATCTCGTTTTTAGACCTCACCATCGAATGTGGCAGAACTTCAAAGTAAAAACCGACTTACGGCACGTCGTTGATATACTAAAACATGCAGAGAAACACACTTGATAAGTTAAAATGAAGAAAAAACCAAAAACGTCCAGTCAATTGTCGCCAAAGGCATTTGAGCGCCTCTGCAATCCAAAGGTGAAGGGGAGGGTGGAGACAGACAAGTGGGGACCAAATAAACTGGGCTACCAATGCCAGCCTCAACCGTTCTGCATATTTAATCTGGATGCATACCATGTCAAATTATGATTATCTAAACATATTTTATGTAATCAGAATACAATGTTTTAATAGCATAACTGGCTGTTACAAGCAGATCTGACAACAATAATTCAGTCTGATGTAATGACCTCTTAGGCGACTGGCTTATTTGCCCTCTAAAATCACCCCCAACAGCCCAATAAAGCAAATTACTTGGTGTCCACTTCAAGTCAGGGAAATGCAGCATTAATCCTGCAACAGTGAGTTTTCCCACCATCTGTATTGTTAACTTACATTTGACAAACAATTTTCAAATGACCTCAAGGGTCCACTCCCTTTCCCAGAGACTCATTTCTAATACTCCACTCTGCAGCTGGGCTTTCTTTCTGCAGCAGTAAAAGTGATACAACGAGGAATTCGCTCTCTTATCTGCTCATCAGTGCATGCCTACCATCTCGTTTTAGGTTATCACATGAGTTCATTTCATCAACAGCAGCTCAGCCTGCCATGGGGGTGGTTGAGATAAGCATGGAAAGCTCTCCATGTCGTACGCGTGTATTTCAGCACTGGTCTTGTTTCTTGTGTTCATTCTCTCAAATCTATACATTGACGTTTTAGCTTTCTACCTACCTCTAAGCAGGTCTGCTGTACGACAGGTTAGAAGATGCTCAACAAATTGTGTCCCTCACCATCATCACCTTAATCAAAGCCCTTTTACTCAGCCACCATCTTGGAAATGTGTTTGGGTGACAAGTTCTTGATCAACAAGACCAGATCCCTATCTTTTACCATTGGGAGTCGTCTACAGCTCAAGTTTTGAGACAGAGATCATCATTTACATTTCATTTTTAGGGAGAGTAGTAAATTGCAATTAATATGGAGTGCTAAAAGGGGTGGCATGGCTCAGTGGGTAGAGTGGTTGTCTGGCAATCGGAAGATTGCAAGTTCGATCACAGTACCTGCAAAGAAGCGTGTCTGTGTGTCCTTAAGCAAGACACCGTTTCCCTCACTGCTCCGCCCTGTGATGGACTGGTGACCTGTCCAGGGCGTGTCCCTGCCTTCTCCCCCAGTGAGGAATAAGATAGACTCCAGTTAGCCTGCAGCACAACTTTGGAAAAGCAGTTGACGATGGATGGATGGAGTGTTTGTTCCAAAGGACACTGTTTTCACAGAAAAGAGTCTTTCATCCACTATGTATACTTAAACAAATGTACCATCCACTGCATCATTATCAATGCAATGTTTACGTGATCTGTGGGAAATGGCTGTACTGTGGCCATGTGTTTAGATGTGATCGGTGCCTTTTATATATACAGACAAAGGGGGTTTGATTGTACAGTTATACCACTGATATGACTATTTTTGCACACCTGACAAATTACACAAAGACAAACTAACCTTAACCTAACCCTAACAGTAAATACAACCTCCATCCAACCTCAAATCCAAATTTAACCAGGATGTCAAGCTAGCCCTAGACCCTAGTCTCAATCCTAAACATAACCACCCACAATTTGTGGGAATATGACTTGGGGTATGCACTTCACATAGTCTTATGGTCTCAGTGCAGCCATCTCCAACATCTCAAGCTGTCCTTCTCTGAACTGATGGTGAGCTGTCTCCACCATAATTCAAACCATCTGATCCAAAGATGTCTGCTACCCTTATATAATCTCTCTCGTTTCTGACAACATCCTTCCTCCCATCCTCCTCGGTCTCGCTCTTTATCATGCTGTTCTGTGGCCCCTTCACTCATTCCTCAGATGGGCGCTGATTAGTTCTGGGTGTGAACTGACCCCATCAGGGAAAAGCTCAGTGATAAAGTTGTTGTTTTTTTTCCGTACCGGGCAGCACTTGACTGACCAATAAAACTGCCCTGACCTCCCAGAAGTCAGGGACCAGAAACACAGTGGTAGAATAAGAGAGGGCCCTGCTGTCTATTCCCCTGGTGGGTTTTGGGGCTGACGGGCTGATGAAGTCAAATGTGTGTTTTTGTGTTGGGTGATTTGGACACACTTGACCTTCAGTCAAAGCCTCACAGGTGAATGGAAAAGTCATCCTTGGGTATTCCTTGTTTTACTGTGACCATTGGCTTGACCCCTTCATAAGAAAAACATCTGACTCAAAGCTGTGCTCAAACTCCACAAAACGTCTCAGATTTTCAAGTGCTTGTGACTGAGAGTTTGACTGTAGGTCAAAAAACTTCCAAAACTGATTTGATCAAGACTTCCCATATTCAGAAATGCACAGTGTTTAAATTGAGTATTCCTTCATTTAGGCCTGAATGAGAGAACATCTTTCCAAACAACTGATTGAACTTGATATTTTTGACTGTAGCACTTATGGAAGCTCTGTCAGATATTTATTTCTAAGTCACTTGTCTTTTTACTGGAGACCTTCAATCCATCATTCATCAACCACTTATCCAAAGTCATGTCGCAGGGTCATGCTGGAGCCTCTCCAAGTGCTCATTGGGGGAGGGTGGGAAAACACCCTGGACAGGTCACCACTCCATCTCAGGGGTTGAGAAGTTAAGAGGTTGAGTGTCATGCTCAAGGACACTTCGACATACTTTCTGAACTGGAGAATTGGAGCTGTTGGAACAGTATTGTGCTCACTTGACCAAATCATCCTTACCAAGAGAGAGCTGAGCCAGAAGGCAAAGTTCTTGATCTACCTGTCAATGTTTGTTCCTACTCTCACCTATGGCCATGAAAGTTAGGTCATGACATATAGAACACGATCATCAATACTAGCAGCTGGACTGGGTTTTCTCAGGAGGGTATCAGGTGTCTTCCTTAGAGACAGGGTGAGAAGTTTAGTCACGCGTGAGGGACTCGGAGTAGAGCCACTGCTGCTCCCAGTAGAAAAGAGCCAGTTTGGTGGTTTGGGCATCTAATAAAGACCTGGTCGCTCCCCAAATGAGGTTTTCCAGGCACATCCATCTGGGAGGAGGCCACGGAGTAGATTGAGGACGAGGTGGAGGGATTATATCTCCACACTGGCCTGGGAACACCTTGAGATACCCCAGTCAGAACTGGTTGATAATGCAAGGGAAAAGAAAACTTGTAGTTCCTAGCTGAAATCTGTTACCTCCGCTACCCAACACTGGACAAGCCTTTGACGATGGATGGATGGATGGATGGATGATAATAATAAAAGACAACTGCACTAACTCCTGGCCCTGCTTGCCACAAGGCAGGTAGTCTGAGTAAATTGCTATTTGTCTAGGAAAAGTTGCCCATCTAGGTCCTTAAATCCATTCCCAGTAAGTGCAGAAATGTTGGAATGCAAATGATAAAGTAAACTAGAGAGTAAATAGCAGAAAACATGGCTTTATCTTCTTCTTTGCAGGTTTATTGTGAAAATTAATATATCTTCTATATTGCTTTTATCGTCGTCGTCGTCGTCATCATCAACCGCTTATCTGAAATTGGGTCACGGGGGAACTGGAGCCTATCTCCGTTCTCATTGGGTGAAAGGCAGGGTACACCCTGTATAGGTCACAAGTCTATCACAGGGGATCGAACCTGCAACCTTCTGATCGCCAGGCGACTGCTCTACCCACTGAGCAATGCCGCCTCATATTGCTTTTATATTTCAGAATATATCTACAATATCATCACTGGGATTAGAGGTAGCACCAGCAGCCAACAGGGCCCCCCTGCATCTTAGTTTTTACTTACATGGATCAATATTTGTAATATTCTGAATAAGCAAGCCACATCTTCCTCTTTGTGTACTTGAACGATGGCTGAATTGAGCCGAGCTTAACAAAATGACTCACAGGGATTTCCAGATAACAGCTACTAAAACCAGGTGTTTTGAGTTTTGATGTAATTTTAACCGCTTCCTTCTGCCTCTGCTTGCTAAATAAACTCCAGCGATGAGCAAAACATGCAGTCTGATCCTGCACAACCAGACAGACATGAGGGCCTCATCTAATGTGACACATGCTGTTTGTTATACCAACAAACCCTCACCCACCCACCTTCTTCTTCCCTCCCATTGTAACAAGAAGCACCCGCCTCCTGGTAACAAGTGTGAAAGTAGCCAAACTCGTTGAAACTCCCCACAAACCAACTGTCCTCTAAATACACAGCAGCCCTGAATCACATCCCCACCTCCTGTTTGGGCCCAAACATGGAGGGGTAGCTGCAGGGATACCATGTGAATGGGGGTGTCTCGAAGGAGCTTGTAAGCTCTCGCAAGAGGAACCTGGCAGCGGCCTCACTCCATCTCAATAAAATCAAGAGCCTGACTCATCCCATGGGGGCAATAGGCCGCAGCATTAACCAATCACAAAGACAAATCCCCCTTCACCCAGAAGGGAAAGGCGGAACCTTCTCAGAGAGAAGGGGTTTGTGCTGGGGGTCAGAAATACGAGACCTGCTCGGCTGTTTGAGCGTAAAGTAACACAAGACAGTGGGAGACTGAGAAAGTTTTGTATTTGAAGTATTAAAATTAATATGCGTTTCCTGCTGCAAGCACAATGCCACGTCTTGCCAAAGCCTGTGCATCACACACACACACACAGACACACACACACACACACACACCCCTCTCTTCTTCTGACATCCTGCATATTACTCTTAACTTGGTCCTCCTTGCTTACTCAGTCTGAAACCAATTGTTCAAAGCATATGTTGAGTTTACATTCAAGTGAAGCTGCAATGCACATCACTTTTCCTCTGAAAATTCATAGTTTTATATATGTGTGTGTTTGTGTGACTGTGTGTGCATCAAGACATTTTGTCATGATTTTTTTCCTGTTTTTTTTACATGTACATTAAAAGAGTAAGCATTGAATATTACAGCAATAAATAATATAAATAGAGGAAACTTGTTTAGTCACCCACCTTTTCTGAAGGGATGAATCCTGTTTGCACATTTGATCATCAAAATCTGGAAGGAGTAAAAGAAGAAGAAACAGCCTCATTCATGTGTCACTGTACATACATACAACATAATTTGTTCTCCACATTCAAACCCATATTATTGTATGGGAGCAGTGAGCAGATGCAGGGACCAACTGCAGTTCTTTTTCCTATTGCATTGCTCAGGGGCACTGGGAGAAATATTAACCCTGACATGCATGTCTTTTTGACAGTAAACAGTAAAACTTAGCGTCTCAAAAATAACCACAACTACCTGGCTGACCTTTCCCTCGTTAAGGCAGACGTTGGCAGTGCTAAAAGTAAATTGGAAATGGAAATCGGAATGGAAATTCCGATTTTGTTACACTCTGGCATAAAATAATGATGGACTTGGTACTGTTGAAGAGATCCTGAGTTTAAACAGCTACAGGCTAACCCATGATCATGTCTCTCATAGGAAAATAATGTGACTAAACAGTACAAATAAATATAATAACTGAATGGACATGTAAACATGATCCACTGACTGGCTGGGCCCAACATATCCTTGTCACGTTTCATATTTGTTTTCCTTTTTTGCCCAGATCCTGTGTGCATTCAAGTGAATAGGTCCAGTGTTCTGTCAATGTGTGGTACTTGTGGAGAGGTGCTACTTAGCATTACATTACATTGCGGGCATTTAGCAGACGCTCTTATCCAAAGTGACATACATCAAGTGAGCAGTTAGGGGTTTCAGTGTTTTGCTCAAGGACACCTCGACATGCTATATGCAGGACCGGGGATCGATCCTGCAACCTTCCGATTGCCAGAAGACCGCTCTACCCTGAGCTATAGCAGTTCTGCACATGGTGGCAGAGTTACGGTTAAGGTAAATTTGGGCACGTCTGGAATTATGCCACCAGAGACTGGTGGCTAGGGTTTAGTTTCAGATTAGAATTTGGGCTAGGATTAGAATTACGATTAGGATTAGAATTAGAGTTAGCACTAGCATTAGAGCTAGGATTAGTATTAGGGGTGAGATTAAGGTTTGGTGTTTGGATTAGGATTAGTATTAGCACTAAAATTGACTTTTAGGCTAAAGTTACATTTACAGTCAGGATTAGCGCGAAGGCGAGGAAAGGGGTTAAAGTTAAAGATAGGGGCGGCATAGCTCAGTGGGTAGAGCGGTCGTCTGGCAATCGGAAGGTTGCAGGATCGATCCCCGGTCCTGCATACAGCATGTCGAGGTGTCCTTGAGCAAGACACTGAACCCCTAACTGCTCCCCGAGCACCATATGTTGGCAGCTCACTGCTCCTATACAATAGGTTGGGTCAAAAATGCAGAGAAATCCACATTTCCCCTTGTGGGACTGATAAGGGAATCCTTTCTTTCCTTCTTCCAGGTTTTTCAACAAGGCAGCATACATTTTCAGAACAGCAGTAAATCTTTTTATAAGCCCCTCACGTCATGTTGAAGGTAGGGTCAGCCCTTACCTCTCATTTTACTGGCAATATTTGGTCGAACTTTCAGGAAAAGTGACAACAAAAACAGTTGTTGTGTTTCAACCCATGTGAATTTTATCTCTGAGCTTAAGGGTGCCGAAGACATGCAGACAAGCGCTGAGAGACTCCTTCATGTAGATGGAAGACTAAACCATGAAGTGTGTTTATCTGTTCGGGTTGGCAGTGAATCACTGAACTCGGAAATGAATGAGAACCCGAATTTTCCATGGCAAGGAGTGCATATGAAACCATGCCAAACCCACTCCTTTGGCTACTGCTGACCTGGATGATTGGTTGACAGAGATGATGTAGCGATCGTTTCTTAGGTTTTCGTTGGTCTCCGGGGGGAGCAGGTGAGATGATCCCCTCTGCCATCGTCATCCTTTTGGAAACTTATGTGATATGCATAGTAAACTAACGTAAACCCTCTGTCACTGCTCTCTCTTCGAATTCACTTTGGCAATTTATTATGTAGCGTCTCAACCCATTATGATGTCCCTTGATGCCTGAGGCTGAGGCCCAAAATGACATAACCAACCTAGAATGGCTGACGCTCTTGAACGCCTCTGAATATAAGATATATCATCACTGTGTGTCAAGCAAGGTAGCCCTTTGTAGTTTGCTTCTCAAGTGTCAAATTCAACCCAAGTGTTAAAGTTATAAATTTGCAGAAACTCAAGACACAGTGGATTGAATTTCTTCTTCGCCTTAAAACCGTTTGTTTTTTCTTATAGCCTTGCTAAGGGGCACAGGCTGGAGTATTTACCCTAACATGCATGTCTTTCTGATGGCAGCAGGAAACCAGAGCGCCCAGAGGAAACCCATGCAGACATGGGAGAACATGAAAAGTCCCTTCAGAAAGGACCTGGGAAGGGATTCAAACTCAGCACCTTTTCGCTGTGAGGCAACAGTGCTAACCATAGTGCGGCCCAGGAAATAATATTTGAGCAGAAAATAACTTTATTTGGCTTTGTCTTCTCAGCTGGAGACTGAGGAGCTATTGTCAAAATTCTCCCCAGTTGGACTTCAAATGTGATCACATAGCTCCAAACTGTGAGCATTTTAAATTATTTTATAATGCATATGCACAGGTGAGTCTCTAAAAGGCCCCTTTGGAGTCTCAAAATGGGCTTTTTGCACAAAAATATCATCCTCCTTTTTGTTTTGTCCTTTTTATCCAGACAGCCAAGGAGGGAAGCTGGTTCACGTTAGAAAGTTAGGCTCTGAAGACCATGTGAATGCCACAATCAAACTCTATGGGTTAGGGTCATCAAGAAGATACGTTGCACATGGATGTGTTTCATTTCTGACTGACATGGACATATTTCATTACAAACTGATATATCAGAGTTCCCTTACTGAGTGTAATGAATCTACATAATATGCAAAAGACAAGCTCCTGAGCTTATAGAAAAGATTTTACTGATGCAAGCTGGCTTTAAGTGTGTGTCTGTGATGTTGTGACACATGGCAATAAGATGTTAGCTTGTTTGAAGTGGAGCTTTTTTTTTTTCCAGTGTCCCTCACAGAGATCACGTCTGCTGAAACCTGGACTCCTCCAGCACATCTGTAAGCCAGCGGAAATTCCAAAAATCTTGCATGCCTCTTTGATTGTTACATTGAAGATATCATGTGTGCTACCAGCTCCACTGCTGCAAGCCATTACGGCTCAGTAACTGGTCACTTGTAAAATACGCCTGCAGATCCTAGAGACAAAGGTAAGTGGAGAAGATGAGGATTCCACATGGTTATCCTAGGAGATGATAAACAAAGGGAGAAGGTGATACAGTTTAAGTGATATATTGAGCACATGTGGGATCCTGGAATGAAAAGAGAATATAAAAAAAGAAAGGGGGAGAAAAAGAAAGAAAGCGAGGCTGGGAAACAGGGGTGGGGTGAGGGCGTGGGGGGGTTCCTCTTCTGATTTATTCTGAGCTTCGGGGGGCTTGTGTATTCGAGAACAAGATTAGTTCAGTAGATCACATCACCCTACATCCTTTATAGACTTTTATCCTGCTTCACTCCCCATATCATCCAACCCCTGGCCCGCTCCCTGGTGCCAGACTCCTCGCCGTTATCAAACAAGCCAATGAGAAATAGAGTAGTTGTCATGCCTGCAAATGCAGAGGTCAGCATTGGCCGTCACTCCGCGGGAAAGCAGACTTCAAGAATAGAAGAGGAAAAACCTCCAGCTGAGATTAATACAGTCCTTCATATATTCCGATCTAGATTCCAGATCCTACTCTCTCTCTCTCTTTTACAGCTTTGTGAGCATTCCTCGCACTATTGTAACCCGTTTGCACGGAAAAAGCGGCAATACTCTTGCCGGGGGTTTCATGATTTGAGGTAGCCGGAGGAGCAGCTGGCTGCTGCCAAAAGGCGCAGTTCTGCACAGGTCATCAGTGAACCCACATCAAGAGACCTGAAGCACTTCAAATCATCCACGTTAACTTTTATGGCAAGTGTTTATGCAGGGTCATGCACATTGACTTACACCTTCTCTTTTATGTCGGGTTGAGGGACACATGTGTCAAATGGGAATGTATCTCCTATCTAGGAGAAGAAAGTCCGGCTGCTGTGGAGTAAATCTGACACATCTTCATTTTTAGAGAAGTCAGTTGCACATATTTGATTAAATTGGTTTTATAAACCTCCAATATACCAATGAAGGCTTGTGTAACTCTATCTTGCACCTTTTTGAACTTAAATGCACATGACTGGGATGTAGATGTTTTAGCTCCAACCACATTTACACATGGGAGACACAACATTGCAAAATAAGATTGTGCAAATGCATCGCATCTTATCTATTCATTTGAATGGGTGTAGGCCTGTAAAGATCAGTCTGGTGGGCTCTGTTGCCACAATTTCTTGACGCAGCAAATTCAAGAAAAAAAAAGACCCGTTTTACATGTCATTATTTGTCCCCACATTATGGAGATGGAGACACACTCAGATGGAGCTTGGGGGATAAAGGCCGGATGCCCTTCCTGATGCCCCGTGGTGGGTTTGAATCTGCAGCCTCTGGGTTGTCAGTTCCTGAAGCACGCACTCTCCAGCTGAGCTACTGCGGCCCCAAAATTCTAGAAAACACATTCCCTTAAATTCATATGTCAGGGGCATCATAGCGGCAGCATAGCTCAGTGGATAGAGCAGTCACCTGGCAATATCGGAAGCTTGCAGGTTCGATACTCGGTCCTGCAGAAAGCATGTCGAGGTGTCCTTGAGCAAGACACTGAACCCCTAATTGCCCCAAGCACCATATGGTGGCAGCTCACTGCTCCTATACAATAGGATGGGTCAAATGCAGAGAATTCCACATTTCCCCTTGAGGGACTGATAAGGGAATCCCCCCCAAAAAAATCATCCAAAAAACTCACTAACTTTGACTTATTGAGTATCTTATGCATAGGGTTAGTGGTTGTGTCAGGAAGGGCATCCAACATCCTTTTTTACCAAATCAGTATATGGAATAACAAGAAGATACTGGATTGGCTGAGGTCACCACACATGGTACCAATGGAAACTTTGTAATCCGCTGTGGCGACACCTGGAAGACAGAGAATGAGCCAAAAGAAGAAGAGTGCATTATGCTTTCTCAGAGTAGGAGGTCATTTAGGATTATTGCCATCACAGGATGATGTTTGCTAACTACATCTGGGAAAAAAGTCCTATTCTTGCAGCAGATAATACAACGTTGTGCTCACATGTCTACATTTAAACCACAATGTCCTGTAAGGTGAAGGGAGAGCCCTTTAGGCATGACATGTCACTCATGAGCAGTTGACGAAAACTCGCTTTTCTCCGTCCAAGGTACAAATTCTTGTTTACTGCCCTACTTAACCTCCACAAAAGGAAGGATAACAATTAAGGATGATTTGCAGTGTGTGTCCAGCAGCTTGCCTAGGCTGCAGGTGATTCACGGCCCTTTGTTGTGTCTGTGTTGTTTATGCAGAGCCTTGTGGAAACAGCTTGACAGAGGCTTCCACTGACCGGCCCACCATACAGCTGGGTCGCCAAACCCCTGAACCCATCTCAGCTGGAGCTGGAGGTCAGAAAACAGGGGGGACGAAGGTTTAGGGAAAGTGCTGCATTTAGTGCAACACATAAAGGTGGTAGGCTAATGGCTTCATGTCAGTGGCGGGGGTCTTTTTCCTCTTTCTTTCTTTCTTTCTTTCTTTCTGGCAGGGCCAGAGGATGACTGTACTAAGCAGCTGAAGAGACCAGGAGAAGACACAAACCCCAAGAGAGAATGATATACAGATGCTACTCAAGTCCCATGCAAGACATTGGGTGAAGTGGCGGGTCAATAGGTTACACTGGGAGTCAGTG
>OMLC01036031.1:0-17391 GCA_900302585.1 Regalecus glesne
GTCTTGAGAGTCACAAAAGCTATGGAGAGTAGAATACGTCCAATAAGATACAGCGTTACAGGGGCAGCATGGCTCAGGAGGTGGGGCGGTTGTCTAGTAGTTGATAGATTGGTGATTTGATCCCTGGTTCCTTCAGAAAGCGTGTCGTAGTGTCCTTGAGCAAGACACTGAACCCCAAACGGATAGGGACAATTAGCCTCATGGCTAAATCTGACAGATTAATATTCTACATGTTAATTAATATGCACCGCCCCCCTAAAGGAGATTATCATCAGCATCATCAATAAGCTAAGAGTATCGATACAAAACCATCCAGGTGCCTTTTACACACTGGCAGCTGCTCATTATTGTCTCGAGGCGTTTTCTTCCCCAACGCTGCTTCTGTCACGCTGCACACAGCCTAGCTTGGCATCGCCATGTTGGAGGAGGGCTGAGAGGGTTTCTCACCGCCGGCCGAGGAGGTTCCCGTCAGGGTCACCCGCAGTGCAGGTCAGCACACCCTGCTCTCTGACAGAGCAGGGAGGAGCTTCATTCATGTGTCACTGCACGTACCACAACATGGGTCCTCAGCATCCGACCCATCCTACTGTAGAGGAGCAGTGAGCAGCTGCAGCACCCGGGGTGCAGTGAGGGGTTCAAGGTCCTAATCAAGGACACATAGACAGAATTCTGCCGGGTCTGGGGATCAAAGCACCACCGGTCCTCTGATTACTAGATGACTGGCCGACCTCCTGAGCTATGCTGCCTCAATATTTGATGAATATTTGAACTGAATGATTCTTGATTGGAGAACAACACATTTCAGGGGCTGTGGTAGCTCTGTGGTCGAATGCACATACGGGGAAATGAAGAACCCGGCGTTGTGGGTTCGAAACCATCACAGGGCCATCAGGAGGGGCATCTACCCTCAATTCCCTAAGCTCCATCTAAGTCTGTGTCGACCCCATGACACGGGGACTATGTAAAACTGACCTTTTACAGTGATGAATAATCTAGAAGAGGGCCAAACTCCTCAGCGGGGCCCTGCAGCAGGTGGCGGGTCATGTCTCAGTTTAATGGGTTTCTGAGTGTACGCCCAACGCTGAGTCAGACGCCACTAATCCTGGATCCGGGGAGTGTAATCTTCTCCCCCTTATCAATTTAGATTCATCCAGGGGCCAAACAGGACGCCTGGAGGAGCTGCTTAACAAAAGGCTCATACTTTGATGTGCTGATGGAGCAGAAAGAAAGCCTCGCAGTATGTTCCTCCAACCTCCATCTAAGAGGCAGACAGGACCCGACAAGAGTGCCGTTCCCCTAAGCCCTCACTTGAGACCGCCGTATTTGTCCGAACCTGTCAGACACCAGCGTTTTAGAGCAGGGCCTTGGACTGGAGATGTGGAGCTCTGAAACACAGCCAGTAAAGCGAGCCTGCGTCTGCTCCGAGGGGCCGTATTTACGTGCACGCAGACCCCGGCGCGGTGCTTAAGTGAGGCATGCTTAAGCCTCATCAGCTCCAGTTGGAGGAAAATGACAAAGCAGAGTAACAGCCATGTGATGAGAGGGGTCTGCTAGCTCTCCCGCTAATCCGTGAGCGCGTCTGCTTTCCCTGCGCCAAGTTTAACAGGTCACCCACACGGACGGAGAGCCAAGGCTGGTGAGAGGGATAAAACCTGTGTTGAAATATAAAATGTGACATCATCCACAAACTGCTGCATTCAACTTGATGCACAGCTCACTCATAACTGTGAGTTAAGGTGGTCAGACCAGCAGGCAGAGAAAGAAGTCCAGACACAGTGTGTCTAAAGGCGTGTTTACTGTGCGTACTGCGCATGACTTGTTGCCCACATGCTTGCGTACATGAAGGATAAACACGGTCAAATTCCTGCATCTGTTTCTCAGCTCTGTTCAGCTCACAATCTCTCATTTACGTCAGTCTCAGTTCAGATCAACTGTGGCACGGCGCGTTTCTGACTCCGCGGCGGCCCTGTGATGACTGCCGTGAAAAGCAGGGCTTGCAAAGGGGCGGGTCTGATTTCTTGCACAATCGGAGGAAGCAAAGCTTCTCGATCACTGACAAGCCAAAGCACGTTTTGCTCTCTTATTGCAAGTACCGAGATGGCCCAGATACTATACCTACCGAAAACAAGATGGAATCATAGCTATGATTCACAGAGACTCCATCACATTCAAGCACACCGTCTGCTGCATGCTGAGGTCTAAAGTGGGTCTGCCCTGATAAGTGACCGTTCAGTGTTGGCAAACACTTACTCACGTAGTTATTGATTAAACGATACATTTGAGACCAGTGGCCCATCGACGAGTGGCCACGCACTGCATCTGCAATCTTGCTGGGTTGGCCATTGAGAGCGTTCTGCACCACTAGTCAAGCAAGCGCGAAGCTTCCCCCATGCCTCATCGTAAACACACACAAAGAAGTCCGTTCTCTGCATTTAACATTGAACACACATCCAAATGTTTTCTGCAGGGGATCGAACCACCGATCCTCAATTGGTAAAGAACCACCCTACACCCTGAGCTGATCCGTCCCCATTATGAGCACAACACAGCATACAACAGACATTATTGCTCAGCTTGGGAGAGGTACTGAGGACTAACACCTGTTTGCTAAAGCCAAATACACAGACACACACACACACACACACACACACACACACACACACACAAAAAGCAACAGATCAATGACAAGTGGCATACTGCAGGGGTGGCATGGCTCAGGAGGTAGGGCGGCCCTCTAATAGTCAGAAGGTCGGTGATTGGATCCCTGAAGAAAGTGTGTTGAAGTGTTGTCGACGCTGAACCCCTAGCCCCTTCCCAGGTGCTGCAGCTGCTCACCACTCCTGTACAATAGGATGGGCTGGATGCAGAGAATAGACTTGGTTGCGTGTATGTACAGTGACCCACGAATACATAGACAGATACATAAAGCTTCTTTAGAGTAGTGGCAGAACGCTTTCAGACAGATGCAAGGTAGGCATGGTGACTGACGCACACACACACACCTCAGCTGAGAAGGACGTAATATGTGAGGGGAGATGCTGGCTGCTCCTGGACGTCCTTCAGAGAGATGAAGGAGCATCCATTCATCCACCTTTGCAAAAACGCGTGTCGCTCAATGCAATGGAGCTTTTGGTTGGCTCCGTTGGTTTAAGGCTGTACGTATTTGCTGATCAAGAACACATGCTTACTTAAGGCTTCCTTGTACAACCTCTCCTGATACTGCAGCTCTCCAAATTCCACCACTGGCTTGCATTTTGAAGGATTTTTAACTACACACAAGAGGTCGCAGAACTCCTGGTAGAGTAAGAGAAGTCGGTTTTACATGTCGCCATTAGTCCCCACGCTGTGGGGGTGGACACAGACTAGGATGGAGCTCGGGGGATTAAAGCCAGATGCCTTCACTGAAGCCCCGCGGTGGGATCGAACCCGCTACACCTGCCTTTGTGGTGCCCACTTTACCGTGGAGCCACCGCGGCCCCCAACTTTTTAGCATTTCTACTCCAAGCACAGGACACCTAGTGCAAGGCAGCATTGAACCTACCATGACTACAAATGCTCCATAACGTACTAAAACTCAGAGTTCGGTGGACAGATCGCCAAATAAAGGAGGTTTCAGGCACAGGAGCAGTGAGCAGCTGCAGCTCCTGGGAAGAAGTTAGGGCTTCAGTGTCTTGCTCAAGGACACCTCGGCATAGTTTCTGCAGGTCAGGGAACCAAACCCTCATCCCTCCAATTACTAGATGACTGCCCTACCTCCTGAGCTATTCTGCCTCTTAGTTGCACTACTAGCCCCTGTTCTGCCCCAGTGGGGCAGTTGAAAGTCGAGGACTTTGCCCGAGAGAACAGATTTCTTGTTAATCCCACACCTCCCTGATTGATTTCTATAATTATATAGGCCTAAGTCTTATGAGGGTAATCTTCCATAAAGCTCAACCTGTTGTCCTGAATAATGCTTCCAGGGCTTTTGGTGCACGTCCCACAGCAACACACACCCATACCATCACGCCCTAGACGCTTAATTTCTTCTATGCATGTTGCAATCATTCTACAATCTCAGCCTAGGAGGATGCACAAAGGATCTGTCTTAGCCAAAAACAAAATTGGTAAGGAGAGCAGGTTGACCCTGTTGAGATCTCTTGTAAGGGCAAACCAAAAAAGGGATGGAAGCCGTGCCCCTATGCATAGCAACCAACACAAAACGCAGAGTACGTTCCTGCATTTCAGCAACTCCTCTCCCCTCTCCTTAGGCATGGAAACAGATTGCAACCCCATTAAATAATACTGAGATGACTAATTTATTCACAGGCAGACAATCTGTTCTTCCTATAAGACTCTGGTGTATTTCTGCGATGTGACTTTGAACATATTGGTCAACGTCTTGGTCCCGGGTTCAAATCCTGTCCCGGGTCCTTTCTGTATTGAGCTGTTCTCCACTCGGCTGTGTGGGTTCATTCTGAGTGTTCCGGTCTCCTCCCACCATAAACAGACATGCATGGTACTGTTAATACTCCTGCCTGTGCCCCTGAGCAAGGCAATAGAAAAAAGAATGGGGGTTGGTCCCTGGGCGCTGCAGGATAGGTTAAATGCAGAGAACAAATCCCACTGGTCTTGGTCGTGTGGCAAATCAAATTTAAATTATCATCATCATTATTATTATTATGCTATAAGTTTAAGAAGATGGAGGAAACACACCCACAGCAACGTTTCTCACTCTCACAACACGCACATTCTATGTGCTTCAGGATGACTTGCTCAAGGGGCAAGTAACTAAATTCAAACGAGTAGGAAATATCACTAACTTATACTTCAGGGAAGCAACCCGACCATGGTCAGACATGCGCAGTGCACCGTGGGAGCCCAGCCGCCCTTAGCCTTGATAATCGATTAAAAATAGAATTACATGTTGCACATGTAAACATCAGAGAAGGTTGCACCGGTTCTGGCTTTAACGCTGAAACAGACCTACAGAGACAGACTTAAAACGAAGACTCACACACAACCGGGTTAGTGTGCTAAGACCTGACTATGCTATACAGGAAGTAGCCGGAGGGACACCTGCATAGCAGGTACTCACTCACCGGACCCAGCGTGCGGCAGTACGTTGAAAAGTATTCGACTCCATGTACCCTGAACAATAAAACCCCCAAACTCCAAAGAAACCCCCACAAAGTCCCCAGTCACTACCCTGTTACAGGTGGTCGTGTCGGATCGGGGTCTCCGATGCGATTTGTAACACTAATAATTCGAGTCGGGCTACTTCCTCATACTAGCCTAATTAATCCTCGTTAGCCGCAAATGGCAGAAGACAGTCTGAGGAGACATTGTCAAAATGCCTACGAGTACAACAAGAAACATCACCTCAAGCATCTTATTCGTGTACTTTACTCTAAGATCAGGATTGTGCGACAACAGGTGTTCGTGTCGGCTCTACGGGAACTCGACTCACCTTAGTGTAGTACAACATCCACAGCTCGTACAGCCTCTCCTTCGTGGCCATTCCTCCGGCCGTGTGATCGCTCATCGGTAGATCTTGCTTCTCAGAAAAGCCTCATAAACTTCTGGGGCGCCTTGCTGACGGTGGGGACGGTCTGGAGTGGTTCAAAGCAGATCGGGAGCGACGGACTCCCGTGAACCATTTTGAAAATTCCAACACGACCCTGGAGTGCAGCAGCAGATAACGAGCCCTCCTAAAGTTGTCGTCGGAGCGGGATCGAGAGACGAGAAGGTGACATGGTGATCAGCAGCCAGGAGTTCATGCCCATAGCGCGGATAGGTGGGAACCTGTGACGGCAGGGATACCCGTGTTCGTGTTTATTATAGCGGATCTCTGATTCCTGTGTGAGTCCTCTTAGAGGAGTTCCCACGGAAGCGACCGACACTCTTGTCCGCTCAGCGACCGACTGCGGCGGTTCCCATGTGAGACTGTGACAGTCGCAAGTCACGTCGCCTAACCACGGTGATGAAGGGACAGCTGAGCTTCCCCTGACTCCCTCTGACTCCCCCACGGAGACACAGAGAGAGCACGTTGTGGAACTAACGGCAGACTGTGTCCACAACAGGTAGACTGACGGTCTTAAAGACACACACACACACTCCAACACGACCCACACAGGCTCTCTGCAGGACTCTAGTGGCTAAATGAACACAGAAAGTGTGCCTGTATGAAGTATGAACAACGCAGGTGAGGATCAAGAAACACCACGACCAAACTGAACCAGGCATGTTCTCACACAGCTCCTGGACGATCTGCTGTGAACTACAGGGTTGCTGTGCCAGCCCCAGCTCTGTCCAGTGCTGCCCATCAGGGTCAGTTTAAGTTGGATGTGGGGAGAATCAGCAGGGCCATGGCCACAGCGTATGTGTGAACGTCCTGGGTGCTGGTGTAGTTTTATCAGCACCATTAGCATGAGCTGTTTTCCCCTCCTATCGTCTTTTTCTTCATCTCATTTTATTTAAGGGAATAAGCATCCATCATACCATTAAGATGTATGGTAGATCTTAGAGGGGGCGGGGCTCTACTGCCAGCCCGTTGGGGCTTCTTACCTGGGGCACAACCTATGTCATGTTCATCTTCTGGTGCTCTTGTAATGGATGCCTGCTAGCACATACAGCCCTGGCCATCAGCACCCATCTACCCACTTTCAGCTCAGTGCTCAGAGCGCTCGTCTCTCATGCCGTGGGTGTGTCGGAGTTGACGAGGTGGTGAGTTCAAGACCCGTGAGTGACATGGAATTCAACTTCAGCAACTTTCTTGGTACTTCACTTGAGTTAATGAAGAAAGTTGGTAAATGAATAAATAAATAGTTAAATAAATAGATAGACAGACAGACAATTATTCTCTGGGTGAAAGTAAAGGCCATGGATACCTGGCCAACAATATGCACAAAAAAGGTCAAATCTCCCCATATTATTAAATATATTGCACATAAGGCAAAGCAATCATGAAAGTCACTCTGAACATTGATTTTTCGACTACAAGTTGCACAAAGATGTCCAACTACTACAAAAAGACTTCTACCAATAATGGTTAAGACAACTTCCAACAGTTTCCTCATGTTGTGAAGTAATGAAGCTCTTCCTTCTGTAAACCCTGTTATAACATCCATCCATCCATCCATCCATAAACCATGCTGGCAGAATTAAACTTTATGTAGGTCGATCTACATCACAATTTTTTTTGGAAAGATCTTACATCCCTTTGGTGCGGCCTGGCATCTGATTACAGCTTTTCATTTAAAAGGTATGCTTCTTCAACACATTTGTTTTTGTTATCACTCAATATTGGTCAATAGGAGCATGGACACAGAGAGCCTCAATGCAGCTGTATTGCCATGGCAATGCCCTACATACCGACCCAGGACCGACCCATGTGGCCCTCGGTGTGGGACAGCTAGATGACAGTGTGGCATTCTTGTGCATGTTATGATTTTACACATTCATTCACATTAACCACCTATGTGTGGATCTTTGTACACAAAACATAAGATTCTGGTGAGTTATAAACCAGAAAAATAAAGTCCAACTTTATGTGTTGTCTTGTTTGGCACATAATTGTATTTTTTTAACATGGAAACAATAAAAAACACCGTGATACCCTAAATGAATCTTTTCAATAATTGGATTATATTCTAGATCATTATAGGAATTATTTCTAATGGAGTGTCTATAGGGTTCCAATGGGTTTTCCTGCCTCTCTTGCACAATCCATGCTGTTTATGTTGTGATTTGATTAACTTCTTTTGTGGAAAATAAACCGATAAAGAATAAAAAAAAGATGACTAAATGAATTGATATTCTTTATTCAAAGCACAGCAAGGCTGGGGTATCATGAAGCAGGCCGTATAATCGACGTGCTCAGTGTTCGCTTTTCGTCCCTTCCCAGGGCTACAAGTAGATCTCAGATAGACGAGATCGACGTTTTGTGAGCAACATGGACAAGAACGTTGGTTCGTTACAGCAGCAAGCCCTGAAGAGAAAGGAGAGGCTGAAGGCGTTAAAACACAGACAGCTTCAAGTAAGGACCCCGAGTGACTTAATTCACTGCTTATATCTCATAAAAGAAGCATACCTGCTGAGAGAAACACGGGATTTGGTTGGCTAGCTAGCTAACAAGATAGCTTGTTAGCTAGTTAGCCTGGTTTAGAGTAAGCCCTTGCCACAGGGCTCTAAGAATGCAAACAAATTCGATGTTGAGCCTTTAAGCGTTATTAGAGTGAACTAAATGTTCACTGTCTACAGTATGTGTATGCACCATGGCCATGTGGGTCACTTTCTTTTGCCCCATAATCCTTAATCCATGAAACCGAAGTCAAATTACGTGTAGTGAAGACCTACATGGGCAATAAACTGATTCTGATTCTAGAAGTAAGAAATGCATTTGATCTGAGGACGTAAATAGGAAAATATTTAATTTAGGCCATTTCCAGATATTTGTATGGGTTATTAGTGTCAAGACAATAATGGTCCTGAGCAATTACTATGAAGGGCCGAGTACATGATAAAATACATAAGATTAGGTAAAGTTCACCAGAGACAACAGTGATGGTGAAAAGATTGCTACTCAAACTCTTGTTTAATCTTAGAACATGCATTTGTATATCTGTACATTTTTACCACAGTCTGAGACCAAAATTATGTCAAAATTGACGTGTATATGGTGATGAGAAAGGGCTTTTGTGTCTTCATTTTATAAACTCTTGACTTAATAAGCTGTGCATATTCATAGCCATAACCGCACCAAAACATCTGTAAAATATTGTCAAAATCCTTATAGAATTTCATAGAGGGTAATGGACAGTTGAATTTAAATACTGGTGAAATAAATAGATGTGGAAAGTAAATGTGGCAGATTGGTAGAAAGGGCGTGTTCCAAATCTGTAAACCCTGTACCATGCAGGTAAACCCCTTAGGCTGTATCAGATATAGTCAGGGAAAAGTCTACACTTTGATTCTGTCTTCACATTCAACCAATAGGCTGAGTGACTCACAGCATGAAAAAAATACACCTGTGGTTTGCTTGAGATACTACGCTTCCTTAACTAGAAAGCACAAGTTGGAAAGCTGGTTATCCATCCATCCATAGTCAACCCCTTATCTGAAATCGGGTCACAATCATAGTGAGAGCATATCCCAGCACTCATTGGGTGGAAGGCAGGGAAATACCCTAGACAAGTCGCCATTTCATTGCAGGATTCAAGCATTTAAGATTTCAGTGTCTTGCTCGATAATACTTTGACACACTTTCTGAAGGAACCAGGGATCAGACCACCAATCCCTCAAATCCTCCACCAAGCTCATCCACCTCCTTGACCTATGCCACCCCTTGACAGGTTGTTAATCTCAGTATAATTTAATAGAAGGTCAACCAATACAGCATTTTCATACATGTTGTGCTTCGATTAGGTAAAAATATAAGAATATTGGTAAAATATAAAAGCCAGACAAGAGGTGTTTGAAAGGGAACTTAATTTATAACCAGGGTGGTTTTTTAAAAGTTTTTTCCTTAATGGGTATTGGTTATATTTCACTCATTGGCATCATTATATAGATCTTGGATATGGCAATGCCACTGGACTCTGGTTTACAATGTTGTCTAATGGGGCTCTGAAATATGATTGTCAGACATGATTCACAAATCTGGCCCAATTATCCAAGCCATATATTTGAAAGTATAAACAGAAATGAAAGTTGAAAGTTATTACCTGAATGGTACATTACTTTCAATGATGATTGATCAGATTCCTGAGTTACTTTCTGTTCTTTGATAGGAATGACCACCTTACTTAATGTAGGTGGTAGTAACCAATAAATTACTAGTAGTAACCAGTAATTTAATGACCTGGCCATCGGAACTGAGAGAAGAAGGGAAATGGGAAATTGTGTACACAGTTTAGCTGAGACGCTTGGTTGTTTTTTTTGGTCATCTATTGGGGTGAAAGGATGGATTTTTAATTTCATGGCCCTGTGAGGCACAATTGTAAAGCTGAGTTCAGCAGTGGTCCTGTGACCACACTGAACCCAACTAGTGAAATGGCATAATAACTGATAATACATGATTGTAAAAACTATGAAAGCATGACATAAGTTGTGTAATTTTTTTCATTTTTTCACATCATATATTACTTGTGTTATTTACTTGTACAACCACCATAGACACAAGTGTATCTAAAGCAATGGCTTGACTCAAGATGATTTTTCAAGTTCAACATGCCTAAAGTTTTGGAATTCTCATTACTATTTGATGTGGCCTGAGGATTTTCCTGAGCAGGTTCAGCAGCTATGTCTGCCTGCATCTGTTCCGTGTCTGCCAGTCTTATACATAGTGATTAGCACTTTTTGCCCGAGGGCATTTAGCAGTTGTCATTAGGGCAATACAGTAGGGGCAGCTCTGTGGCTTAATTGTCAGCGTTGTCCCCATACAGAAAGAGGGTCCTGGGCCTGATCCTGGCCTGGTTCTCGTGTCTTCCCTTTCAACATTCATCCACCACTGGGTGCCAGGAAGGGCATCTGGCCTTAACCCTCCACGAGATTAATCTAAAAATAAAAAAAGGACCTCTAAAAGACAGAATGCAATTTTCCCGTCACAGGGATTACACATGATGTGGAATGTCTTGCCGGGTAAAATCCTTTCCACTTTCTGGGAAACCTCTTTTCAAATGATTGACTATTTTAATGCAGCAAGGCTTCCTATAGTATTGACTCAAATGGCACCAACTGAGTCATATCACAGCTGGCTATGTTTAATATATAGGCTAGTATATTCAACTCATTGCTGAACATGTGGTCACCAGTATGGCTATTATCATAGAGGCAGTGTGCTTGTTTGATCATAAAATTAGGGCAGTTTAATTCTTTTCCACATTACACTACAGGCATTTAGTAGATGCTCTTATCCAGAGCGACACAAGTGCATAGGGTCAAGGTACAAAGGATGCTGGAGCAACACTAGAAGCTAGATAATAATCCTGGTGCCATCATAAGACTCCGACGCAACATCAACCAAGAAACACGAACCAAAATAAACTAACAAGATTTCATGTGCCTAAACCATGTACATCGAAAATCACCTAACTGAAATGTGCTGTGTTACTAACCAATTTACTACAGCAGCTTGCTGATGGGCGTTGAGTCTTGTTCCGGATATTAGAGTAGTGCACTGAAAGCAGTGTGGTGTGAAAGGGCATGTCACTTGGTCCTCAGCAGCTCAGTTGTCCATGATGTTGAGAGCGCATCAATCCCGTTTTTCAGTGCACTTGTTGAACCTGTACTTTTATTCTGCTTTGGTGTGTGAATACTAAAAAAAATTCTCTAGTCTTCATACACCAGGGAACCCTTTTCCCAAGTGGAGGCAGCTATTCTGGGCATTAGACCGAGCGTCGTTTGCTGTGTCTGACTAAAAGCTGCTGTTGGACAGAAAGCACGTTAGCCTGGCGTGCGATGTTTGAGAAACGACTGTTGACATTCCTGATGCATGGGATTGTTTTCCTGGTGCACTGTACTTCAAGAATGAGTCAGTCTCCTGAATTGTTCTAGCAGGTGGACAGGAAGCCTCTTCAGGAAAATACAGAATGGGAGGCTTTCAATGTCCTTTGTTGTGCTTCTCACTAGAGGCCAGTATTATTATTTTTTTCCACATTTTCTACCAGTGCTTTACAGGTCATTCTCTTGTATACATGGCAAAAAGCTCATGCAAATCTGAGATCTTTGTTGGAATGGGGGGAGCCTCTTTGTACCTCCATGAAAGGGCTTGGGGTGTGGAAGAGGGTTTCTTTTATTTAAGTTAAAAAAAAGTATTTTTATTTGATAGATGATAGTGAAGTGGCAGACAGGAAACAAGGGAATAAAAGATGGGAAGCACGTGCAACAAAGGTCAGTGCCTGCAGTCGAACCAGGGGTGTTGCAGTTATGTGCCATGCGTAATTCGGCCAGCGGGACATCAAAGTGCTCATGTCATTGCCAACCGCTTGGTTGGAAGTCAGGTTGTGGATCTACTAGAGCCTATCCCAGTGCTTATTAGGTGGAAGGTGGAGAAACACCTTGGACAGGTCACAAGTCCGTCCATGGACAGGCTTTGGGGAATCAAGGCCAGCAGCCCTTCCTGATGCCCCATGGTGGGTTTAAACTTGCAACCTCTGGTTCAATAGCCTCCAAAATGTACCCTCTACTCCTGAGCTACCGCAGCATTGAAGTAGTGTTTGACAGAAATGGAACATTTTTTTAAATTGAAAAACTTGCCAGTAATAAATTAGTTGTTGTTTGGGAACTATTAAGTCTACACAGGAAACACTTCATATGGTTTTTCCACAGCCAAATCTTAAATCCTGAAATAGATAACCTTAAGTATGGGCAAACACACTTTGATAGACTTTGATGAAACCACATTTAATAAATGACTTAACTTGAGCCATAATTGCTACCCAAAACTTTTCCTCAACATCCTTGAACGAGTCCCGGCGGAGCTAATGATCTGATTAGCTTAACTCATTAGGCCGCCCCAGGCCCCAAGGCTAGTGTTCTCCTTGGATATGATAGAAAGATGCTAATTCAAAATGTAAATGTGCTGTTTGACTGCATGATCCACAGAAGATCAGTTTTGATGTTAACCTATGCAGCTCCCAGCCCAGTGTGAAGGTATGCCCCATGTCTGTAAAATCAGGTTGCTTCATGTTTTAAACACATGTAGAATAGCTTAGGAGGTGAGGCGATCTTCTAGTCATCAGAAGATTGGTGGTTCGATCCTCAGTTCCTTCAGAAATAATAATAATAATAATAATAATAATAATGATTCCCTTATCAGTCCCACAAGGGGAAATTTGGATTTCTCTGCATTTTTGATCCAACCTATTGTATAGGAGCAGTGAGCTGCCAACATATGGCGCTCGGGGAGCAGTTAGGGGTTCAGTGTCTTGCTCAAGGACATGCTATATGCAGGACCGGGGATCGAACCTGCAACCTTACGATTGCCAGACAACTGCTCTACCCACTGAGCTATGCCGCCCCTGTGTATCGAAGTCTCCTTGAGCAAGACACTGAACCACTGACTGCTTGGGACAACAGATGAAAATTGGCCTGGTATCTAAATCTGCGGTATTTACATTCTAAATGTCTATTAACCTGCCTTATCCCTATAAAGGAGATGATTATTATTATTATCATTACTATTATTAACAAGGTTAATATTTGAGGAGTTATGTATGAGGATGTGCTAATTTTGCATATTTAATTGAAAAAAGGATTATCTTTTTGCCATCAGTGCACTGTTGGCAAGACTTGACTTTTAACAGAAGTGTGTGTGGACATCCCAACAGGGCCGAGACCAGGATGATGGGGAGCCTGAGAAGAAGAGAGCCATGGAAGAAGAGGCAGAGGAGGAGAGGCACAGGTTAGTTCAGCGTATGAAATGTCTTTATGCATGCTCAATAATCCAATTTAGGAAAAAGAAAAAAAAACTCGAGTTGGTTCATCTGGACACTGTTTTGAGAGAGATGAGATACTCGTATAGGTGATAACTTCAGTCTTAGCTGACTGCAGACATCCCCACCCTTTTAAACAATGCTCTCAATAAATGCCAAACATATCCAGATGAACTGGTTCAGCTTTTTATTTTTGGTGAAAGGCACAAAACCTTTTTTTTATCATATTCTACAACAATCAGATAATGCAACGAGAGGACACCAGAGGATTCATCTGCCTCTTTATCAGGAACATCATCTTCCGGTGACAAAGCGACTTTTCTCAGAGTGCATCTTGAGAAGCACTGTTTACTCTGGGCTGGATCACAGTCCTGTGCTAATAGCTGCTCAAATATCCTTCAGCTTACTTTGTCAAAGGCCATAGGAAAGAGCGGTTATCTCTCCTGTCTGGCTGGAGTTTTTTTCCTCTTTCCATTGTTTAGGTGGAATTACTGTTTAGTAACGTCATTTGGGGACACTCCCTCCTGTCCTGGCAGTACAGGACTCTATGTCATGTGACCAGCACTCACACGCCAATCCAGGAGCTCGTCTGCCAGAAGAATAAGTTGTTCTGCTTGACTGTCAGAGATGCTTCATTGCTCAAATTAGTAGCAAAATGTGAGAGCAACACATCTCGTGACATGTGTTGAAATGCATTTAAGATCCCAAGATCGTTGCATTGAAGAATATGATGTAGGTAAACGTGCATATGGTTTGAAAATATTCTCACTGAAATTTGTGTCTGTTTGAGTTGGAATGCTAAGAAGTTTAAACATTGGAACTCGTGTATACCAAATTTGATACCCCCCCCATTCAACGTTCAGGCACCATAAATCATTCCCTGTTGCATCTCACCATAATAGAGACTGTATTGTGATAGCGGAGGGAACACATTCTGTTGGCACAGAGAAAGAGGTCGGTTTAACATGTACAGAAGAAGAAGAAGCGCTCTTCATTTGTCATCGTACATACCACTAATTCATCCATTGTCAACTGCTTATCCAAATCCGGATTGCGGGGGAACTGGATCCTATGTTGGTTCTAATTTGGTGAAGGCAGGGATACAACCCTAGAAAGGTCGCCAGTCAATGTACATGCATATAATGTGTATGTGTGTACATGTGTTCTCTGCATCTAACCCGTCCTGTTGTGTAGGAGCAGTGAGGACCTGCAGCACCCAGGGACCAACTCCAGCTCTTTTTCCCATTGCCTTGGTCAGGGGTGCAGGCAGGAGTATTAACCCTGACGTGCATGTCTTTATGATGGTGGGAGGAAACTGGAGCACCCAGAGGAAACCCACATAGACACGGGAGGACATGCAAACCCCACACAGAAAGGAGCTGGGATAGGATTCAAACCCCGGACCTTCTTGCTTTGAGGGAGCAGTACTAACTGCTGCAGCACCATGCTGCCCAGACAACAAATATGATGACGGAAAGATTGAATTTCCTCTATTATTGTCTTATTGCTGTTTGTAAATGGCAGCTAGTTCCTCCCTATCTGGCGCCAGCTGCTTCATTCTGTGTGAGCTTTAGCTTGCGTGAACTCTTGTGTGTTTCTTGGGTCTGGATTGCAGATCGTTGAGCACAATTATCTTGACACGTGTCCTTTGTGCTCAGTTGTCGTGAAGAGGTTGTTGCAAGTTGTTGTCTCTGGGAGTTATTCCTCATATCGATGAGTGGGGAAGAAAAAAGAAATCTATGTTCAGGTGGAAGTGAAGACAACCAGGGGAGTTATTTTCTGAGGTGCTTTTGTCAGTGGCTCACTGGCAACGTGAAGCAGAGTAGCTTGATACCTCTGTAAACATTTGAATTCTGCTTTGCCTCCTCTTCAGTCACAAAGCAGTGTCTGCTCTGGATATGCAAACAGTACGAGCTCTGAATTCATCAATAGGCCCCCTTAGTTACAGTGTGTTTGAAGTGGAGCTTTACGAAAGCCTCCACTGGCCTGGATGTTAAAATGAAGGGAAGTGAGTTGAAGAAAGCAATGATCTCAGCCCAGGAACCTGGAAACAATATGGTCACATTGGCCATTCATCCTTTTAACCCTTTAGAAGAAGAAGAAGAAAGACACTTTTATTTTGTCAATGTAGGTTACCAAAAAATTAGTTATCTGCATCCTGTTTTATAGGAGGAGTGAGCAGCTGCAGCCACCGGGGACCAACTCCAGTTCTTTTTCCTTACACACCCCACCATCAAAACACACACACGTTAGGGTGTGTGTTTTGATGGTGGGAGGAGACCGGAGCATAACACGCAGACACGGGAAAAACATGCAAACTCCTCACAGAAAGGACCTGGGATGACCTAGGTTTTGAACCCAGGACCTTCTTGCCGTGACCAATGGCAGGGCTCTGTTGGCAGAATACAGCGGGTGCTATATTTGTATGCCTTACTGACTGATCAGCAGATTAATTTTATACTTTGTTTACATCCTGCGTGGAAAAGTTACTCATGCTCATTGTTTTATAAAATAATGAGGGCTGCAGTAGCTCAGTGGTAGAGAGTGCACTTCACGAACTGACGAGCCAGAGGCTGCAGGTTTGAACCCACCGCCGGGCATCTTGAAGGGCATCTGGCCTTAATCCCGCAAGCTCCATCCAAGTCTGTGTCTACGCCCACAACATGGAGACTCATGGTGACATGTAAAAGCAGATTTCAAATGGAGCAAATGATTAATCAGTTCATTGTGAAAATAACCGATAGATTAATGGATTATCAACATCGGTACTTGCGGCCTCAGTGGTTTGTGTTAGAAAGTCATCTGCATCCTAACTCTCCGGTACAGCTGTGGAGCTCAGGTCACATACAGCCGCCACCTGAGGTCACTGGAGCGGTTCCACATAAGGTGTTTGAAGTGAATCATAGGGATCACGTGGCGTGACTGTTCCCCATGCAGAGATTCCTGCTAGGACAAACTGCAAGAACGTAGAAGCCACGGTCACTGAAAACCAGCTGTGCTGGCTTGGGCATGTCATCAGGATGCCTCGTGCACGCCTCCCCTGTCGAGTCCTGTATGGACAGCTTCATCTGAGCTGTGACACGATACAAAGACCAGCTGAGGACATGGCACCCTGAGACCAGAGCAAGCTACCTGGTGGGAGATCTGCTCCAGAGGTGTAGAACAGCTGGAGATGGATTGGGATGTGAAGAAACAACAGAACAGACTGAGGAGACTCAGCCATACATGCCACCACTAACTCAGCCCTCATATGCCCATCGTGCAATAACACTTGTGGATCGAGAACTGGACTCTGCAGTCATCAGAGAACACAATGTTGATGAGGAGGAAGTCCTCATCAGACTTGATGGGCTACCGAGAAGTGTGTGTGTGCAGGTGCATGTGTTTTTATGAAACCCAGTTCACACCTTCTGTGGTGACACTCATAATGCACCACACCAGTGTTCCCAGTATAGGGCTATCCGACGGTATCCATTAAAACCAGCAACTCAACAAGGGCTCTGTGATGTGGATGTTGTGAGTCGGGGACTACCTACTCACTCATGCTCATGACTGTCGGTCCGAACTCGCCAGAGGAGGACACTGAAGAAAAATCTCTGGGTGTGTTTGCACCTCGTAGAATCTCAGCTTTAAGGCTGTGCTGCAGTCCGCCAAAGGCAGAACATGACCAGCATTACTACTCATACCCGTACAAGGCATGCGTCTGTTGGTGGTGGTGGGGGGGGTGGAATGAATGTATCCAGACCAGCTTCATCAGAACTCCATGGTCAGATCACAACAGCTGGTCTCTATCTCTCTGACTCTCTGACTCTCTCTCTCTCTCTCTCTCTATCTCTCTGACTCTCTCTCTCTCTCTCTCTGTCTCTATCTCTCTGACTCTCTCTGTCTCTATCTCTCTGACTCTCTCTCTCTGTCTCTCTCTCTGTCTCTGTCTCTATCTCTCTGACTCTCTCTCTCTCTCTGACTCTATCTCTTTCTC
>OMLC01036031.1:22204-33662 GCA_900302585.1 Regalecus glesne
GGGTGGCATACCTCAGGAGGTAGGGCAGTCATCTAGTAATCCGATGTTGGTGGTTTGATCCCCTGGCCCCTAGAGAAAGCTTGACCAAGACACTGAACCCCCAATGGCTTCTGAACGCCATGCGGCAACTGTCCTCACTGCTCCTATACAACAGGGTGGGTTAAAAGGAGAGAACACATTCTGCCAGCCTTGGTCATGTGGCAAATAGAATTATATTATTCTATTATTAACTCAGAAAACTATCTGAAAATGTACTACCTAATCACCATCAACTGACTTCTATGTTTCTAGAAGAGTTCCTGCAACACTGAATTCTTGGTACTCCGTTGAATCAATAATCAGTAATTGTATTGATCCAATAATTGAGGTTGTTATGATAAACATGGAAATAACAGTAATGAACAAATCACTATAAAGCTGTTTTTGATATTAACTAGTGTCATCTAAAAGTCCACACTAATCTGTGGTGCATCCCATCTGTTCTCAGACCGACGGTGTCTTAAGGAGCTTAAGGAGGATGTCCCACTGCAGCAGTTGGTAGCCTGACCACAGCCTCACACAAGGCTGTTGTCCCCATTCTGCTCTTCCCCACCAAAAGCCAGATAGTCTTGAGTGAGGAAAAAACATTCAGTCACTGCTTTTCTGAACTTCACACAGTCTACACATTGAAAAGTGTGTGTGAGAGAGAGAGAGAGAGAGAGAGATTCAGGTGTCAGTGAAACCGTCCAGGAGGTCATCAACAGTTGATGTGTTTTTCCTGCAGGTCACAGCCTTCAAAACCATCGCATACTGAAATTGAAGCTCACAAATGACAATGATAAAGAGATAACTGCAAAAGAGTAAAAACACCAGTGTCCCTAATTGTGGTGCTGGTATCTTTCAACCTAAATGGACATGAAGCAGCTCTAAATATGAGCCAAGTGCCTCAAGAGACACGTGAAATTACTCCTGGCTCTTCGGTGAGGCCATCACAGGAAGCTACAATTGCTGCGATGGATCAAATGTGATGCAGAGATCATCTTGGCACTCTTTATGTGGAAGAATAAAGATGGCTGCATGCAGGTCAGCTCATGTTAAAGGGCTGCTAATTATCATGGAAATATATGGCTGGTTGCAGGAGGGATCAAATCTTCATACTTCATATCAACCTTTCCCCTTCATGGGATGGAGATTCTCATGTCGGGTGGAACTGCAGTGATCTTGAGCAGGACTGTGTTTGTGATTCTGCTGGTAGCCTCGGTGCTGGCTGACAGGGCGGGTGTTTATCTTCTGTCGGTAGTCAAGTTAGAGGGTCTCTGGGGCTGTGCTGGTCCTTAGAAACAAGAAGTGGAGGATTTTCAAGTCTGCGAGTCACAATGGCATCCAGCAGACTCGATCTTCCTGGCGGCAGGACCGAGCTCCACCTTGCACACCCTCTGAGCGAACTTTAAGGAGCACAATGTCTCTCCCACGTTGCTCTCCAGAGAAGACACCTGAAATATGAAATCAAAATCAAAACTATTCTTGCCATGAGACAAAACTGGCCACCGGGCTACCTTGCAATGGCGGAAAGGTTACACGTTTCCGACATGTTTGAGTGGTAAGCCAACCTGCACAACCATGGCGGTCTTGTTGCCTTTGCCCAGAGAATCCTGTAGTAGATATGTTAGGCGGGAGTTCCTGAAAGGGATGTGCGTCTGTCGGCCCCTCAGAGCCTGGATCACGTCTCCCAGGGCCAGCAGGGAGCGGTTGATGTTCTGGGCTTCCTTCAGCCTCTCTCCCTCCGCACCAGACTTACAAACACGCTCAGACCCGGCTAGATCCACCAGGTTCAGCTTGCCTGAGAAAGTAAAAGAGGGAATTTTCCAGTGGCGGCACTTTGCTGTGGTTAGGAACCACATCTCTGGACTCACTTGTTGCCCCCACTACCTTAGACCCAGATTCCAGCAGATTCCACATCAAACACCTTTGACCCCTTAAACCCCATCCCTTGCCCTCATCCCTTTGCACGTACTTCTCATCTAACACAGTTGAGAGATGATACTGTTGTTACATAAGAATAATAATTGATCAAAACAGAAAAGAGCAGATACACCGATGGATTCTAGAAGCGGCATACTTTTGTTACATTGTACCGACCTGTGGTCTTGGTCCCACTGGCCAGGTCGGTGCCCAACACAGTGATGCAGAGCAGAGCATGGGAGCGGGAGCTGTGCTGGTTCATCTGAGTGCCAAAGGTGATCCTGTTTCGACGCGCCTTGGCTAAAATCTTGACAAATGGCAGAAATGATCAGAATAAATCTCAACAGCAGAATGTGGATGAAACACTAACAATATTGTTCTTGTTCAGAATGCAGCTATGCAAGTTGCCCTGAGGAGGAATAATGTCAGTCTTACCTTCTTCATGTGCTGAAAGCTCTTGACCTCGATGACCCTGAGGCCCGGCACATGCAGCTGACCTGTCCCATCCGGGTTGATCTTTATGTCCAGTTTCTCCCCGTCCTTACTGAGCAGGTCCCTGTGAACAAAATAAAAAAATATTCAGTTTTGTCACCCGTGGTACAGTAAGGCACTGAGCAGACATATGCCCCCGTCACTCCCCAGCTCTTCTACTTATGCCTACCTTAGGCTCTCGGATACTCTCAACATTCTTAGATGCCTGGATTTATTTTTCTCCTGTTCTTCATGTTTGCATTGATGTGCTTATGTTCTTAGTGTTCTGCATTCTGAGCATCACACCGAGTCAAATTATTCATCTTTGTACATGAAAAATGGGAGGAGACCACAGGGCAGACTGAGGACCAGGTGAATGGATTATATCTCCACACTGACCTAGGATAGCCTCGGGATCCCCCAACCTGACCTGGGATAGCCTCGGGATCCCCCAACCTGACCTGGGATAACCTCGGGATCCCCGACACTGACCTGGGATAACCTCGGGATCCCCGACACTGACCTGGGATAACCTCGGGATCCCCCAACCTGACCTGGGATAACCTCGGGATCCCCCACACTGACCTGGGATAGCCTCGGGATCCCCCAACCTGACCTGGGATAACCTCGGGATCCCCCACACTGACCTGGGATAACCTCGGGATCCCCCAACCTGACCTGGGATAACCTCGGGATCCCCCACACTGACCTGGGATAGCCTCGGGATCCCCCACACTGACCTGGGATAGCCTCGGGACCCCCCCCCAGAGCTGGTTGATATGGCATAGGAAAGGGAAGCTTGGGGTCCCCTGCTGGAACTGATACCTCCATGACCTGACTTTGGATAAGCAGTTGGTGGATGGATGGATGAATCCAAAAGCAAACCATACCTGAGCACCTCATTGTAAATCTCCACAGAGCTGACACTGATGGCGTAGGACCACATGTCCTTCCTGTCCTCTATCTCATTGAAGAGGTGTTTCAGGGCTCGTTGGTTGATACCTGGGTTCTCCGAGCTACCCTAGAAGTCACAGTTGGAGAGTTTTAAACGACGCCCAGCCAGAATCACAGATGAAATCATGATTAGGATCATTTTAAAGCACAATGACTCATTTTATCTCGCACAACTGGGTACGATAGAAAGTCTTTTCTGTGGCTCTAAACACAGAGCATACCTCCATGGTGTACGTCTTCCCTGAGCCCGTCTGTCCATAGGCAAATATGCAGACGTGATAACCGTCGATGCAGGAAGTCACAAGAGGTTCGATCTCCTGGAAGACCTGATGGGAATAGATGAAGTGTTCAGCTCCAGTTACTGACATTCTTAATGTATTGCTCATCAGAGGTGTGGACACAAGTCCCATGACTCGGTCAGAATCAAGTCACACTTGGTTACACACTACATTTCTCTCATTTGAAAGCCAGCCTTACCTCTTCCTGTGTGGCCTGAGGGTGGAAGACCCTGTCCAGTTCAAAGACTCGACTCTTCCCTTTGCTCATCACGGTCAGAGCTGATTCGTTGTTGGGGTCCGTTGTCACAACGACGGCCTGGCCCTCAAAATGCTGGTCCTCCTTCAGCACCGGCTTGACACGGCACAGCACACGGATGTTTCCTGGAGACATGAGGTGCACATGAGTCTGGTTTGTTGGTTTGTGTCCCGGTGTAACCTGTTACAACACCCAGGTCAGACCATCACCAACCCCGTCCACATCCGCTCCTGCCCGGGCCCATAGGCCCTGCCTGACACTGCACACCAGCACAGCCACATGGTGTTCCATGTAACAACCATTTTCTCTGTCAAGTCACCTATTCTAAAGACTGACTGGTTTAAAGTGTTGAACCTGTTTTAGCACTAATGTACATGAACATGCCTACAAGCCCAGATATTCTCAACCAGTAGGCCACTGGTTGAAGACAGAGCCGTTTAGAGAGGGGAGTCCGGACAACTCAATTCATGGGCAACATGTTCCGTACCAAAGGCAGAGGATTCTACAGCGTAACTATACGGGGCGGTGACGCTATAACATCTATGGGGCCATTAATGGTGAGGATAAGAGATTCATATTGACTTACTCCGTAGAATCATCAGCCGTTGAACATGGCGCCCATGAATTGAGTTACCGGACCCTCTTTATATACGGCTATGGTTATAAAGAGCACATGGTGGGCCATCTAGCGGGCATTAGAGGTAGTGGTGCTCCCAAATGGCTAGATTACATTACATTAGAGGCATTTAGCAGACGCTCTTATCCAGAGCGACGTACAAGTACATAGGGTCAAGGTTAAAAATAAGAATAATTCAATATAAAAAATATATATTTTATGTCTAGGTGTTCTCAAGAATCCCCCTGAATAAAAACGTTCAAATTTAAATGTATACTTTTGATGACCAGTCATGCTTAAATAGCACCATGCCAATCACCATACGTCATCAAGTAGCGACGAATGATTTGCCGTTGTGTCAAAATAGTTCAATCGGGTCATCGGAACATGCGTTTAAAACATAACATGAGTACATTTCAACATTCCACTGAATTTCCTCCTTCAGTGGAAAGTTGAAACGTACTCTTGTTTTTACGACACATTTCTACCTTTCAGCTCGACCAGCTGTTCGTGGTACTTCCGGCGCAGCGCAACCTCCTTCCTGTACTTCTCCAGAAGGTCTCTGTTGGCCTCGGACATTTCACTAATGGCGGCAGAGATCTGCAAAGAAGGCCAGAAAAAAGCTAGTGACCACTTTTGTTGCTTGAGTTGAGTCCCTCTAAAGAATTCCCCTTGCAAGAAAACACTTAAAGAACAACCCATCCGCGTGTGAGTGTGTGTGTGTCAAGGTGCTCTCTGACCTGTTTTTTGGCTTCATTGATAGCCGCTCCATAGAAGTCCGAGAAGTTGCGGACCTGGCTCCTCAGGCTGGCGTAGTCAGTCTTCATGGAGCGTAGGCTTAGAGGGAGAGTTGTAAGACGCTTCTGCAGGCCTGCTCATAGAAAGAAGGTAAAGGTGTATCCGTGATTTGTTCAAATACTTTAATTCTGTGATGGTTAGGTTTACAGAAAAATATTCATCTATACATATTGCCTCAGACCAAAATGTTATTATTCTTTTGGGGGGCCCAGGGTCATTCCATCTCAGGGCTTGAGCAGGTAGGGGTTCCATGTCTTACTCAGGGACACTTCGACACGCTTTCTGCAGGGCCCGGGGCTTCGAGCCATCAATCTTCTGATTACTAGATGACTGCCCTACCTCCTGAGCTATGCTGCTTCTGGTTGTGGTGAGTTTTCCGCCTTCAATGTAAAGCACTTTGGATGTCTAGATTAAGTGCTATATAGATGTGCGCCACTATTATTATGATCAATTCTGATGCATGTAGCGCATCTTCTATGAGCTAATTGTCTTCTCCATCCAAATTACTAATTGGTTAATCTGATTTGGTAAATCCCATCCCTGGCTGAAGGGTATTATTTCTGAGACTCACTGAAGAACTGGTCCTGTAGGCTCTGGAAGTGTTCTGCAGAACAGTTTGCTGCTGCTTTCACCGCCTCCTCCTTCTTCTCCTCTAAGTGACCGATTTCCTTCAGCAGCTCTTCTCTCAGTGTGCTGATTTCTCGCTCGTAGGCTGCTATCTGAAGGTTCAGCACAAAGACAAAAGTAAATCGATCAGTTATCAAGTTTCATCATCAGTTACCTTGTCCCCCCCCAAACTCATCTAGGGTTTACTGCCAGTTCCCTCCATTTCATTTTTAATGAGAGTTTGAGGCATACGAGCCAATCCACTAGCATTCTCCCCGCTCTGCGGTGGCCAGTGGGCAACAGAGAGGATTTGTTCAGTGCTGCATTCCACATTGTGGTGCGGTATGAACCGTTTACAATACAAATAAATTATGACCTTGTGACATACGCACAAGTTTTTTGGGTGTCTAATTTGCCCACATAATATCTGAGTGGCTGATCACACATAGAGAATAGTGATGCATAAAACTGAGGGCCTTATGTATGTGTGAACATGACCATCATCATAGAGCATGAGATGTGGCCATATTGTCACAATAACATTCTTATGTGACTGGTTTAGTGTAGCGGACGTTGAAACGTGTTAGTTGTTGGTTTATTCTCCTCTATTTGTATCAGGGTGTGTTGGAGTAAAAGGAGGAAGTCTAAGCACGGAGAAACTGCATCCTGTCTCTTGATACCTTGTGCTGGAGGTTACAGCTGTGTTCGTCAGATTTCCTGATCTTCTCCTCCAGCTCTTTACACCGTTCATTCTGTTTGGAGAGCTTCTCAGACAGGAGTTCGCTCCTCTGCCGGGCTTTGCCCAGCTGCTTTAATGTGGTGGGCGACTCCACCTCCACGGTCTGAGTGACATACTGGAGGAGAACAAACTTCAAGTTAGCAGCATTTATGCTTCAAGCAGTGGTTCGTGGAAATTGTTGGGGAGGTGATGTGTAAGGGCCTTTTCGTAAAATGTACATTTGTTCACTCATTCTCTGGACCAATTCATCCATCCATCCATCGTCAACCGCTTCTCTGAAGTTGGGTTGTGGAGTCATGCTGGAGCCTATCCCAGCACTTATTGAGTGAGCGTTGTGAAACAGCCTGGACAGGTCACCATTTCATCTCTGCATCTCAGGGGTTGAGCACTTAGGGGTTCGGTGTCTTGCTCAAGGACACCTTGACACGCTTTCTGCAAGAACCAGGAATTAAACCGACAATCTTCTAATTACTAGATGACCACCCTACCTCTTGAGCTATGCAGGCCCTGTCCTGTGGACCCAATTAATCCAAGTCCTAGTCACAGGGATTGGGAGGCTTTTCCAGTGGGTACTGGGCAAAAGGGATTTCATATTTCTCACGTAATTCTCACTGTATAATAATATTCCACTTCATCCTGGTTATCAGCTGTTGAGTCTCTATGGGCTGTATGATCAGTATTTTGGCGTCTTCGTAGTGACACTAATGGTGTTCAGACCAATGTTAAAGAACTCCTGGGGAGGGTAATCAAATCACCTTGACCACTGGCTCCTTGCCTCTCTCTCTGTCCAACTCCAGCTGCAGCTCCCTCACTCGCTCCTCTCGTTTCTTCAGCTCCTCCCTTTTCCTCCACTCGCTCTCTTCGCTCCGTCTCTCCAGCTGAGACAGCTGCTCAGCACGCTGCTGCAGAGACAGCTCCAGCTGCTGGACCCGGCTACGCAGCGTCTCGTTCTCCTGATGGACCAATAGACAGACAGCCGGATTAATTTTCCGTGGCCAGTTCATGAAACACGCCAACAGCCGTCTTCCGCTCAGTCAGTACAGTCATGACATTTCCTGTTTGCAGGCCGCTTGCTCCTTCCTTCAGTCTTTTCAGTTGTTATTTTGAAAGACGTGAAGTTTTATGGCTGCTGGGTGGTCTCACCTTGACCAGCATGGAGCTGGACTGGGAGGGGATGACTGACAGCTGCTGCAGGAGGCCCTGGGTGATACTCAGGTTCTGTTTGAGGCTCTCGTTTTCCACCGACAGACACAGCACCCGTTTCTCAGAGTCTGTGGCTCCCTGAAGATGAGGGAGATCTGTCAGAGGAGAACACTTCCACTTGCTCTGTGAATAATCTGCAGAGGAGGATCTACAGACTCTCTCGTATGGTGTTTTATCAGTCCAACCTTTTGTTCGGTGTTAAATAGGAGTGTTTAAAACACAACATGGCAGCTTGATGGCTTGGCAGGGGGCAAACTTTACTTTCAGCTTAACCAGAGAGAGGATGTACGAGGAAGTCGGTGGTGACAATCCTGAGGCTGAATGAAGACAGCGTGGTGTGTGCTGCAGTGCTTACCGAGGAGTTTCTCAGTCTGGACAACTCCTCCTCACGCTCCTCAATGCAGCTCTTCAGCTCGTCGATCTGTGGGACAAAACCAGGAGCTGAATGTGAAGCCAACGCCTGTCTTTCAGAATTAACCTGTGTGATTGGTTTGAGGAACCCACTCATCCTGCTCCAAAACCTCTGGTCTCAACTCAGTCAGGATTTGGATTCCAGAACCTGCAGGAAAGTGTTTCCACAGTGACTGGTTTTTACTGGTGACTGGTGGCCACAGCCTTCTGAATCATCATGAATGAAAAAGAATCCTAAATGAAAACAGGAAGGGTAAAGGGACATTCCTCTCACAAGCTCTCTCTCTCCTCCATACAGGCTAAAGAGCAAGGGAACAGGATCTCCCCTCCGGTTTCTGCAGAAGTGGGCGTGACGATGTACCTCCCATGTGCTGGGCATGTTAACGCAGGGCATAGCGGGACAGGTAGGGTAGAGAGAGGGGACATAGTCCTCTTAATTAATCCTTCATAAAACCTGAGGCCTTATTTTGTAAGAAGAGCATGGATATGGATATGTGTTTTGGGGTCTCCACTAACTGTAGTCAGTCAGTCATCTGAACTCTTCTGCCATTGGAACGTTAGCTTGTCCAGACAGAATAAACTCAGATATACAGGATTTAGTAACTTCTGATATGTGAAAATATGCATCGAAAAACATTATGCAAGGTGGTGTCTGTGGGCATCCTCGTGGACTGACCTGCTGCTGGAAGGCCTGTATACGCGAGTGTCGGTCCTGTTCGTTTAGTTCCAGCTGAGAGCGCAGCAGTCCCAGCTCTCCTCTCAGTTTACTCCTCTCCCCTTGCAGGCCATACAAAGACTCAACCAGCCGGTGAACCCCGGCCTGGGACCCTGCCGCACCACCGAACTCACCTGGGGGACACAAGAAACACCAGCACGGTCAGTATCACCGGTGACATCCTCGTCATCATATCATGTCATCATCAAACGCTTGTCCAAAGTCGGATCACAAATCTGCTGGAACGTATCCCAGTGCTCACTGGGCAGAAGGGGGAGAGACAGGACAGGTCACCAGTTTATCTCAGGGCAGGTGTGGGGGATTAAGGCTCAATGCCCTTCCTGACACCCCACGGTGGGTTCGAACCCTCTGACTCATTGGTTCCTGAAGCACACATTGTATCCCTGAGCTACTGCGTCCCCTTCATCATCATCATCATTAATATGATCATCACCAACAGCAGGATCATCTTAGTCATGATCACCTCTGACTCCTGGCCAATACGACGTGTATGTGGGGCTCTGGGTACCACAGCATACCTGTATTATTGAGTCTGTGAGTAAATATTCATGAAGGACATGGAGTGTGCACTTAAAGCTCCTTCACACAGCACGTGTAGTCACAGTGCATCAGGAGGGCACATCATCGTTGCTTAGTTATTGTGTGAAAAGTGGTTCTTCCTCTCTCCACAGCTGCCACATCATGTGCAGCCTCCTCCATTGAAGCCTTCTACTGGCTTCACAGTCCATTCAAAGTGGAAACCAGTGGGTGATGTCACAGACAACACATCCATCTTCTATATCCAGTCAATGGGAAGGGTTCCAACCCAATCCACATTTCTCCATAGCAGAGTGTAGAAAGGGCCTAAAACACAGGAACTATGCCAGTGTTCAGACTCCCCTGCAGGGACTGAGGCCGCACGGTACGCCTGCTATCCTGGTCGTCCCAACACACCCCCAGTGGAATTCTGGGTGGACCTGAGCAGCAGGCGCAAAAGCATTCAGTCAGTTTCCTCCCTGTGAATCAGGCGTCAGGCTGCATGTTCATTGCGGGGGCTCAGATGAAATAGATCGACGAGAAACGTGTGGTTGGCTGTCGTGCAGGGGGAGGCAGGGAGGGTGGAGACGGGGGAGACCAGGGAGTATTATCTGGGGCATATGAGGGAGAGGCTCAAGCTTCTGGGCATCAGAGCCACTGGCATAAACGTGAGGCAGGGGAGTGAGTTTGGGTCTTCACGTTTAGCGGAGGACCTGGTGTTCAGTCTTGTACACGTTAAAACAGTGTCTTGGCTTCTGAAGAACCCTTAAGAGAACTTCTTAAGTTCTGATGGCCAGCATCGCTCTCCATGCAAAATGTCACGTTCTGTAGGATATGATGATTGCTTTTTGTATGTCAGCAGTACAACCAGTGCAGAACCAGTGCAACATGAAGGATGCACTGGTTCTAAACAGAGCTTTGAAGAGGCAGAGCAGTCCTCCAACACACGCTCCTGAGCATCGCAGAGCAGCAAACAACCAAACCAGGCACCCTCCGCCCCGAAACATGTGGTCCTCGGGCTATTTATAGTCCAACACGGGTACCCGGCGAGGCGAGCATGTGCCAGGGCTTGTAAATGCACTGGCTGTGGAGAAAAGTAGCACTGGGAGATGTTTTATTCATGTTGGGAAGCAACTGAGTCACTAGCAGAGGGCAGCGGACTCTCGTCCAGAGCCGTGTATCTTTGTCCTGCCGGAGGTGAGAGGCAGTATGTCTCGGAGACACCCCCGGGGACACTCACACACTCGGCCACAGCCGTGGCCTCGGGGACCGGCTGACCTTTAGCGGTCAGGAAGATTTCAGAGATGACACGCGGTGGTCTCAGCCTCAAGTCATTCTATCTGCATGGCCCATTATCACAGATTACTACTGCGCCTCAGGGGGCTTCACAGCAGCACAGCGTCCTGTCCCAGGACCCTCACATCAGATAAGGGACAACTCCCTGAAAGCCCCTTGAACAAGGACATGTTACTGTGTATGTAACTCACACACATGCACACATTTGCTCCTCTTCACTTGTGAGGAGTCTCTGTGACTGTACTCCTCACCTTGCCTTCAATGCTAATCTCAGCCTAATCCGGTGGAGAGGAGCCGTGTTACGTGTCAAGATTAAGCCCCACGTTGTGGGGGGTGGGCACGGATCCAGACAGAGCTTGGAGGATTGTGGCTGGATGCCTTTCCTGATGCCCTATGGTGGGATTGATCCCACAGCCTCTGTGTCATTAGTTCCTGAGGCGTGTGCTCTACCACTGAGCTACCGTGGGGCACATCAGTGCAAACATTTAGTGCCTCCAGATAGTTTCTGCTCCCTTGATCACGGTTCCCACTGACGCCTGTGCACTCCGACAGCTGAAGGAACAGCTCCGTGTCCTTTACCTCTCTCCTGCGTTTTACATTATCAGCTCAATCCAACCCAGCCACACCTTATTCCCCC
>OMLC01036031.1:33682-47327 GCA_900302585.1 Regalecus glesne
CTTATTCCCCCCCCAATTCACCCTTTCCTCCACCTCCCAAATATCCCACCCCCCTGCTTTCTTCCCCTGCCTGCTTTACCCTCGCTCCCTGGGCTGGGGCTCTGCTGCTGGCTGACGGCCTCCTCCAGGCTGCTGATGATGCTCCTCTTGTCCCAGAGGCGCTGGCGGTAGGAGGATCGCAGGGCCTTCAACTGGCGCCGGTGCTGTACCCGGTGCCTCTTAAGTTGGACTCGGTACTGGTCTGCCTGCTGCTGCAATTGCTGGAAGTGGGAGTACTGCTCCAGAAAGCTCAGCAAATGGGTCATCACCGCCACCAAGGGAGACTCCGACAACTGAAGATAAAAAACGAAGGCACATATGTGTATATGTATATATACGTTTGCACATGGTGGTTTATATGTTCCGAGTTGAGGCATTTACATCGTCAAAGTTTGGAGTGTTCTGCTAGTTTCCTGTGCACCACCTCAGTGGAGGTTCGAGACAACGTCCTGGGTTCAAATCCAGCTCAGTTTAACTTCCTGTCTCTCTTCACCTGAGGTGGCAAAACCGGTTCAAGACAATAAAATCTGGAATCGTGCATTTCCTCCACGCATCAGCTGATTTCTCCAGCTAGCTGAAGAGTGGTTTTGCATAGAATCATCTTGGTTAGTACACAGGTGGAGCAAATAGATTGTTATTATTAATAATATTATTATTATAATATAGTCTCTTGGCATGGTTTCACCACCTCTTCTTCCCTATGCAAAAGGTTAACATATCCAAAAGTTATAATCCTTGATTCAGCTGAGTAAGAAAATAGAAGTGTATCCTATCACAGTCCTGTTGTTTTCCACAGTTCAGAAACAGAATCTCCAAACCAGAGTGCTGCTGATCACAGCTACTGCCGAGTCAGGCGAGACACTGAAAGCAGGTTAACCGGTGTGATTGATTACCTTTCCTGTCGTTTCCAGATGCACTTGAGAGGCCCTCCTTTTCTCCGCTTCCTGCTTGAAAGACAGGAAGGCAGCCATAGGAGTGCACTCTGGGATGTTCAGACCACTGTCCTCATCTTCATCACTCAGAGACAGGCCATCGCTGTCACTACTGGAGCCTAAGTGGCGAGGAATCACATTCACATCAGTGAGTAAAGGAATTCATGGTGTTATTCATCAGCACCAGCCCATCCATATAAGGACCACTGTTATTTCACATGCCTCGCCATGTTACAGCCATTGTGCATGGGTCCATCCATCTATCCCTCATCAACCACCTATCCGGAGTCGGATTGCGGAGTCCTGCTGGAGCCTATCCCAGCACTCATTGGGCAGAAGGATGGAGGTCGCCATTCTATTGCAGGGCTTAAACAGTCAGGGGTTCAACGTCTTGTTCTAGTACACTTTGACATGATTATCAAACCGTTGTTCCTTTTACATGATAATAAATAGAGAACGCTCACTTGAATCACTGCAACTAGCACAAGCTGTTTTTCTCATCTTAGGGGTGTGGCCATTTCTTCTTCTGCTCCCTGTTTCCATAGAAACACGTCCTGGCTCCTGATCATAGCAACAGACGTGTCAATGGGTGAGACGACGAAATATGGTAAAAATATTTACTCAGCACATCAGACACAGACACCACATCGTCGAGTCACTGTGTTGTCACATGGCATCTAGTTAATATGCATTGAAAATGAAGCCGCTCTCCTATTGGTGAAAGTACCCACCACTAATCTGATGGATAACAAGAGGGGCAGTGTCTGTTGCTACTGGACTGTGGAGAGACTAGCTGAATATTTGCTCACCCTGCAAAAATCAGCCGAGGACCACAAACCCCTTAGAATGAGGCTTACCTCTGAGGGAGCTCCGCACGCCCCCTCCAGGGATTCTTCCTCCTCCTTCTTGAAGACGGTGTAGAAGATGTAGACTAAAAGTGAATAAAAGGCATACATCTCTTCTCTCCTGTCGGACAGTGGCAGCTCAACTGAATAAGCAGAGTCACAGTCGCACACCTACACTGGCGCTGCAGAAAAAGCGGAGGGAGGAAAAAACATGCAATGGCTGTCCATCCTTTTTAAATTTGCCATATAATATGAAAGATGATTGACAAGCAAATGACTAAGAGGTCAAAACCAAGCGTGATGGACTAAGTGAACATGACCATTCAAATCTGTCTGGTGATACCAGTGGCTTCTGAGGTGAACTCTATTTACTCCCTTCTCCTTCATGCAGAGAGCTTCCATCCTCTATCCAGTCCCTTACCGTTCACATATCTCCTTCTTTAACATGATGACAATCCAACATTCCACTGTTAGTTATCCATCTTTTGCATTCCCTCTGCATTTTTCAATGACACATCCTCCCAGCAACAGCTCCATCCCTCTCCTCCTTCCTGGAGCCGCAATAGCTCCTGTGTAATTCCCTCAGCTCTCCCTCTCTTCTCCCCTTATTCTCCTCCTCCTCCCCCCTCCTCTCTACTTTATATCATCCACAGGCTGCAGCTGCAGTGAGCATGCTCAGTGCAGCATCCTCATGCTCTGCAGTGGTGATGAAGATCGATTTGGCTCCTGTGGCTCACAATGACACCACGAGCCCGAGCCAGGAGATGAACCGTGTTGTTGTGGCTACTCACATAGAAAAGATGAACAGCCAACAGCCAATAAATCAATAAAAAATCCCATCAAAAAACAATTGGATTATTTATTGATTTTTTTTCTCATTGTGTGCAACCCCCCCCAAAAAAACAGCATGTTTGACATTTGAATAGGCTGTAATACGATAATCACCTATACAGTGAGTTAGTCTGTATGGCGGATTTGCTGTAAGAAGTTAATTTGGGCCTGCGGTAGGTCCACGGTAGAGCCCTTGTCTCCAGGTCAGGTGTCGTGGATTTGATCCCACCACAGGGTATCAGTAAAAGGGCACCCAGCCTCAACCCTCCATGCTCAGTGAATTATGTAAAGTGCTTTGAGTGGTCACTCGACGAGAATAGCGCTATATAAAAATTAGTCGGTTTATTTTACCTCACCAAATCTACCAAAGTCTACAACTAAATGCTATGGATAATGTACAGAAGAGAGGTCTGTTTCACCTCATCATTAGTCCCTATGTTGTAGGGGCGGACACGGACTTGGATGCGGCCTGAGGGATAATGGCCTGATGTCAGACTACTGGACAGACTCGATTAGCCTCACTTTCAAAACCAGACGAAAAGCAGAAGCTGCAGGTTTGCAGTCCAGATAACATTCAGGCATTGTAGAGAGTCAGAGGCCTGCTTTGTGTCGTCCTCAGGCTTAGATGGAGCTTGGCAGATTAAGGCCCTTCCTGACGCCCCGCGGTGGCTTTGAACCTGCTGCCTCGGATTCATCAGTTACCAAAGGGCGTGCTCCACCACTGAGCTACCATGATCCTCGGGTAAGGTACCAAACACCCTAAAGTAAACCTTTCTGGATTTGAGCAGGTCTTTGTCCCAGAGGTGGGCATAGACATGGATGCTTAGATGGATGTGTTTGCAGGTCAAAGCCTGCAGTGTTCGTTATCTCAAGAAATCAGTCTTCCAAGGATAAATTTAAACATGCACCGTCCACCAACTTTATCAACATCCCATAAGACATGTTGAACAAATGCACAGACCTGATGCAGCAAAGAAAGGAGTTTTAGACGGGTTATGAATCCAGTTGTTAAAGATCCTGGGCTGCTGCAGATATTTAATAGAGCAGCTGATGCTTGATGCTGCAGGTTCATCACAAGCATCCAGAATGTGAGCTGGCTATCTCCTTTTGGACCCCTGAACATCTTCATCCACAAAACCTACCAGGAGAGATATATAACGTGTATATCAAGAGCCAAACCTTAAGTGAGTGGAAATGAGTGAACACCACCGAGGTTCACTCATAGTCTCAGACCAGTGGATGAATAACAACACAACATATGAATCATACTTTGAAAGATTTTACAGTTTTACAATATCAGTAACATTTATCTTTTTACATGTGCTGCAGTTGTAAATAACTTACTGTGTTCACAGGACATGTGCAAGCAAAAAAATATACATGTTAAGTCAGCAATGTATTATGTCTGTATTACACTGAGTGCACTGCAGCGGCAGTTTGCTCCAGTTTTCAAGTTCAAACTGCAACTTTAACATAAATTATAACAAAAAGTGTTCCTCTGTGAATAATTATGTCTCAATGGACAATATTCTTTTTCATGCAGTATTAGGTTTTCTCTTCTTTAGGCTTGTTCCCTGTTTCTCAGGGGTCACCACAGTGGCTTTTAGTTTCCATCAGCACCCTGTGAGGGCACGGCACTAAGGATGGCTGTCGTTAACCTGGGCCTGGACCGATCCGGCATGGTCTTGTCAATCCACATACTGGGACCCTTCCTGACACAACAACTAACTCTATGGACAGTAGCACAGGTAAAGCACTGGATGCCATCCCAGTATTCAGTGACATGTCCCCGTGCCTGTTGCCAAGTATTTAGTTTTCCCTTATTAGTAAAGAAAAACCAAAACTTGTCTTCTGATCCCTATGAACCCCTGAATAGAAAATGAAAGCCACATGTGCATTAGAACTACTTCATTTACACCATGGATTGACTCATGACCCTGGTTAGGCACATAAATGTGTTACTTTGTCCACTAACAGTAAGCAGTTGAAGACATGGGGCTTAGATATGTTAAAATTTAATCTTAACTGAGTACACAAGTCCTTCAACTTATCAAATGTCTGTGCTTCATTGGTCAGTCAGTCCATGTTTTCACCTCGGACAGAAACTTTCTCAGGGCACATGTGGAGGCCCAACAGCCTACAGACATAGACCCTTTCAACAGCCACTTCAACACTCCATCAGTGGCAGCTGAAGAGATGAGTGGACCCAGAACAGCAACTTCAACCCTGGGGGCCACAAGTGAGGGTAGGCTAAGGGCCACATTGCTGAGGGCACCCAAAGCATTTCCTGCAAAAAGACAGACTGTCAAGCAGCATGACAGAGAGGAGAGGGCCAGACAACGGGTCATCAGTACGATTGCTTCTGCTGACAACCAGTTGCAAAGTCCGAGAAAGAGGCAGGAGCCAAACAGGAGAACATGGGCTGTGCTGTGGTCTTCACTGAGCCACAAGAATTCAAATGAGACTAGAGCTGGGGCCAAAACCTCACTAGCCCACTCCATCTCTTTTTGGAGGGAGGTCAGATGGGGGTCAGAAAGATGCAGAACACAAAATCCTGCAGAGATCCCCAGAAGGAACAGACCTACAGCGGGGGCCCTGTGATCCTGAAAGGAGAGATACAATGGTAAAACAGATGCAGCACCACAGAGAAAACACAGTTGCCAGATTTGGCCTTATTGCATTCAATGCTTATCTCGATTTTCAGTGACCTCCCATTAGTTCCTGTTTTCATGCAAAACAGATTAAAAGTTAGCTTAAAGGTCTTCCACTATCCATCCATTGTCAACCACCTAGCTGAAGTTGGATTGTGGAGTCATACTGGAACCTATCCCATGGGTCATTGGGTGAGAGCCGGGAAACACCCTGGACAGGTCACCATTCCAACATAGGGCTTGAGCAGTTAGGGGTTCAGTGTCTTGCTCAAGGACACCTCAACACACTCTCTGAAGAAACCAGGGATCAAACCAACAATCCTTTAACCACCAGATGACTGCCCTACCTCCTGAGCCATGTCCTCCCAGTTAAAAGGTCAATAAATATCGAATTTTGTTTCTGTGAATATTCGTTTTGCTTATTTATTTTTTTTGCTCAATTTATTTACTGATTTCAAATTCATATACAGCCACTGTTGGAGCAGACATTATTATAGTGTGCACACATTTATTCACAACAGTATTTTGCGATACATATACTTTTAACACAAAAAAGTCGATCAGCTTTTGTAACGGTGAATGAGAGACAGCCCGCAACTGTGGCCGTGTTGACTTCCCCGTTATAATAATAAATGTGCAGATGCTTAGTCCTGACGAGGCTGGTATTCTCCACTCTGTAAGCCACTTTAAGTAAGTCTGGAAGTACTGAGAGATCATATCTATCAAAGTAAAGCATCCAGAACAGCTCTGGCATAGAAACATCCAGATTGAGGAGTCCAAAAATTCCTAAAATAGGAAAATAATATTTCGCTTTCTGCCATAATGGAACACGGAAACATCATGGCTCATGTGAAGTGACTTGAAGTGTGTAGCAAAGCCTACCTTAAAGAGCTGGTAGGAAGAGCACAAGGCGGTGGCGGACAGAATGATGTTGGAACATGCCGTTGTCCAGTTTATCCCACCCGAGGCCATCGATGTGAAAAGCACTCCACTACAACGACACAACACATCTCAAGAAAACAATGAATCAGTACCAAGGTTGGCACGACAATAGCAACCAGAGTCAAAGTTGCACAATTTCTATCCAGACTATTTCAATCGGGCAGGATGAAGCTGCACGACTTGCTGACTCACAGCTGCTGGGACTCGACAAATCACGCAACTGACACGGAACACTGGGCCCACATGTGCAGGGGAAGCACTTCCGACTCTGTAAACTTGTTTTGACATGTGACACGCATATTACGCATGCGCCTATTTCCGAAAAGCATGGCGGCAGAGCGTTTGACGACCATCACGGAGCAATGGATACGAGAGAGACTGAAGCTAATGCGTCCCTGTCTCGGTAAAGTTTGACATTTATACATGTGTATTTTACTGTTCAAGTAACTGAAGGCACAGTGGGCTTAAAACGTGATATAATGTTATTCCGTTTTCAAACAGAATGGGAATGCTGCTGGTCTGCGCCACAGCAGAATCAGAACCAGACTATTGGCCATGTAGGTTTTCATACATATGGGTGTTGACCTGAGTTTCACGGGTTGGGCACAGCAATCTTAAGATATACGTACAAGGATTGACTTTATTCGAGTGAAAGTAGAAGGTGATAAAAAAACACAATGGTGCGGAGAATACATCAGAGATGCTGAAATAAATTATCAAGCTACCTACATGTCTGAGATAGTTGGACATGACAGTATGCCTGTACACATACAATGTACAGTAGATTACATACAAGATATATGGCTGGAACTTGACAATGTTAAGCGTTCATGGTTGCACCCCTCTTGATCGATTGGCACTGCAGGGACATTTGTCGACAGGGCTGCAAAAATCAGCACAACACCTGCCGAGACCAGTATGACCCTCCAGCACATGCTAGCTATCTTTACCTTGTTAGCTTCGCTGCTTCTCTCAGTACCGATATAACCCAACCAAAGTAATACAACGTACTCTTCTACCAAGATACAAAGATAGAAGAGAAAGAAGAATTCTGGAGGAGAGAGTGATGATAGAGTGGATTTCAGCAGGCATTTTGGGGAAAGGAACAGAGGTGATGGGTAGGCACGGTGTCAAGGAGAGGAATGTGGAGGGATAGTAGGTGATGGATTTTGTGAATAGGATAGAAATGGCAGGACATGGAAATGCTCCCTCTCCTCACACATGCAATATTTCAACAGGAGATGTCAGCTCACTGAGCCTTCCAGGGACTTACGAGGAGAAAATCAGTCACCTAGGAAATGCACTCAGGAACTTTGTAGGTTTAAAGACTCTTGATCTCTCCTGCAATGCGCTGGTCTCTGTTCTGGTGAGTTTACCCCTCCCTCAGTTTTGTGGAAGACAAATTTAAGGATGACGTGAACTGTTGGGCATCTGATTCCTTAAACAAAGGGGGTGCAACACTTGAAGATGCTGGAGAGGCTGAACCTGTACTATAACTGCTTATCCTCCATGGAAGAGGTCAAACCGTTATGTGAGCTTCCGGCTCTGAGAGAGTTGGATCTCCGACTGAACCCTTTCACCAAAAATGACCCATACTACCGCCTGTATCTGGTGCACGCCATATCCAGCTTGCGCAAACTAGGTAAGCCATATATACACATGTAGAATTTAAACAGTGAGTGCACATCATCACTATCAGGGACAACCTTCAAGTCAAATCAAGTCTATTTTATTTGTATAGCCCGTTATGACAAATTAATAATTTAGCTCAGTGGACTTTACATTAACACAATATCCTGTCTTTAGACCCTCACATCGGATAAGGAACAAATCCCTTCAAACCCTTTAACAGGGAGACAAATAGGAAGAAACCTCAGGGAGAGCGACCTCGAATACATTGATCACATCTCAGACCGGTTCGTAGTGTTACTAAATGTCTTGTGTTTTCTAGACGACTGTCCCGTCAGGGATACAGAGAGGAAAGTTGCCATCATCAAGTTCTCATCATTCACACCTTCCGAGGAGCAACCCTCTTTGAACCCAGCAGTTGGTCAAAGGTACATTCAATGTAATATGCATATCATAAGCAGTGTTTTATGATCAGGTTCATTTTGGGAAAGCAGGTCAGCTTCATGTGGCAACAGGTTGACATGGCGATTAGCACCATTTTCTATTTCAGTAGGAAGGTGCTGGTTTAAAATCCTGTACCACATCCTTTTGTGCGGTGTTCTTTCCTTTATGTTACCGTGTCTACGTGGATTTCCCGTGTGCTCTAGTTTCCTCTCACCATCCAAAAAGGACATGTAGGGACTGCAGATGACTATTAGCTTGAAGCTATAATCTGTTGTGGTACATTGAATCGTGACATTAATGTAAAAAGCGGCACATTGTACCTTAAAACAATGTCTGGAACAAAGAAGAAAAGTATAATTGCTCCTGTAAATGTTCTGAATGATTGAGTTGAATGTAAATGGAGAAAGGAATCAAAAGAAAATGAATCATAATCACTGGACTTTTGGAATTAGGGAATTATTGGCATTTTTCTGCAGAAACATTGAATACTGGAACAAAGGAATGCGAGCATTTGCAATTCCACGGTAATGTGTGAGAGGATACCAGCTGATGAATGGTTGTATTTTCTACTTTGCCTGTGGTTTTACAGAAGCAGTGACCAGAGGCTGGCTTCAATTGACCGCTTGACTAAGAAACTCTCTCTTCTGGGTACCACTGACGATATTGTCTTGAACTCTGTCACAAAGACTAAACACTACCAAAGTAAGCCTCAGTCCTTCTCTGTCCCTAAACAAGACTGTGGTACCAAACTTTATTAACAACTCCAAGACAAGGTTGATTTAAAAAAAAAAAAATCTATCAACTGGGCCTAGTTTGGTTTTGAAGCACCAGCTGATCCATGACTATGTTCTCTCCTAGGACCCGGACGAGGGTATGCTTCAGAACCAGAGAGTCCTCCTTCTCAAAATCAGGTGATTTATTTGAAATTTTGGGGATTTAATTGAGTGAAATGATGTGCATATGAGATATTAATGTATGAATCTCCTGTCTGTCCATAGGAAACTGCTAAATCCATCCTCGGATATTCCCAGACAAAACCTGGTGAGTCTGCACTGTATCCCGTGGAAATGGGATGAACTGAGAGTGGCGAGGATTGTGTAGAGAAGCCTTTCTCTCTCTCTCTCTCTTTTCTATGATATTGGTAAAAATCAGGGTACGTTTTCTAAGTTATAACACAGTTATTATGTCCCCAAATATGACTTCTAGCTTAACAATATCGATGCTATGACACTTAAAACCACCATTAGATGAAGACAGAATGTTTGATCTAAGGCCAATGTTGTTGCTTTTTCTTTTGGCCTGATCTTGTGCCTAGCTAAGGGAAATCTTTATTACTTTATTACTATGGTTAACGTTGGGGTGTCTTTCATTTATCAGGTCCTACCCAGTCCAAAGTCCCACAGATTAGAGAGTCGTCTAAGAAAGAGAGTTCTTCCTCGTCCAACATGACTGATAAACCAAGGGTGTCATTTGGTCCCTATGTGGAGGGATGCAGACCTGTCTCAGGAAAACTAAAGCAAAAGGGCTACTGTAGAAAAACCAGACTTCCAGCCAGAGGCCATTTTACCCCTAATCCTGGTGAGACCTTCCACTCGTTTAGAATTTCTAAATAATTGTAATACATTTCTATTAACTGATGCATGAATATTGTTCTTCAATAATATGGACATAAATCAATATATTAACGAATTATGATAATTATTGTTTAGTATATAATATTTTTCCTTTCCTTCACAAAGCTGAATTCCTCCTTGTCTGTACACATTTTGAAAGATCAAGGTCCCATGATGGAGAACCAATGCTCTTCAATGAAAGTCCGGGCTCCCAGTCCAACAAATCACAGGTTGAATTCCTCTGACCCCTCAAACCCCATCCTGCATCCTCCGAGGCTCTCGTTCTCTACCGTCGGCCAGACAGCAGGGGGTGTCAGCCAGCTGCAGAAGGCTCATCAGCAGAGAAGAGTAAGAGAAAAACATCAGGCTCATTTGATTCTTCACTCAGTGAACATTTGATTAGATCATTCATCGTTCACTCAGTCATTTCCTGTGAGCTAAAGATCTCATCAGCGTCTGAGGACGTCATCGGTGTCATTCCATGAATTCCTTCAGTCTTTCACAACTTGAATTGTTTATAGGTACAGATGTTCTTTGGTTAGTTTCATCCATCGTCTACCGCATATCCAAAGTTGGGTTGGGGAGTCATGCTGTATGGAGCCTATCCCAGCGCTCATTATGTGAAAGGGGGGGGAAACATCCTGAACAGGTCATCATTCTACCTCAGGGCTTGAGTAGTTATGGGTTCAGTGTCTTGCTCAAGGACACTTTGACATGCTTTCTGCAGGAGCCGGGAATCAAACCACCCAATCTTCCAATTGCACGCCAACCTCCTTTCCTCCTGACTTGTGCCGCTTCATTCTTTAGCTTGTTACCATGGTTAATTGCACACCTCATCATAGATATCCTAGCTACTCCAGTCTTTCTGCTTACGAGTGAGGTATTATGTCTTTTGTCACTTTGTTTTCATGTGAGCAGCCTGCCAAGTGAAAATCAGTGCATGTGTAAACTTACTTGGTATTAATAAAACATTGCTGCCCCTAAACATCACGCCGCTGAAGGCTTCATTTTAAGTTCGGCCTCTTTGTTATGTAAACTCTTTCTCCAATGTGTCTCCCAGGGCAGTTACAGAAAACCACTGGAGATGCTCCTTGACCTAGTGGACAAGCACTGGGCAGGGGAGAGTTCACTCCATCACAACAACAACTTCCTGTGTGAGTTGGAACCCACCTAAGCGTCGCTATGCTAGCTTGAGCCGTACTCATCTCGCACTTGTCTTTCCCTGACTCGGTGTCAAGACATTTCCCCCCTCCCTTTCCAGCCGAGGCAGTCAAGATCTTCTCCATGATGGAAAATGACATCTCCAGTCGAGAAGCTGAGGTCAGAACCCTTAGAGGGGAAGTAGATGCACTGAGCCAGGAGGCGGATTTACGAGAGGAAGCACATAGGATAGAAGTCTGTAATCTCTCATCCCAACTCGAGGAGGCTCAGAAATTGGCGGTGAGTTGGACGACAGACATTGTGATGTCATTTATCTGCATACGCCCTTGACAACATGGACATCAACACTGTCTTGATTCATTTTTTATTCATAACAGGGCAAATTGAATGAGCAGTTGAGGATTGTCTTGAAGGAGAACGTTGCTCTGCGAAGAAGGCTGGTCAAATCAGAACAGCAGCACCTCAAGTCTATGATGGACAATTTGCCTATGTCTCAGATAAAAGGTGAGATTATAGGGATGACAAAGGGAATGTGAGGTATCCTGCTGAATCAGCTATGAGAGCATGGCATGTGGCCTCGGGCCTGAGTATAGGTCCCTCACCACCACACTGTATGTCAAGCAGAAATTGGTAGAAATGCACAACAGAACAAAGTAATCCCTTCAGTGAGCTTTATAAACCCTGCCAAGCCATTCTTCTTCAACGTGGCTGTCTTTTTGGTTTATTCACAGAGGCACAGGAAGAAGTGCAGAGGCTGAGAAAAGATATAGAGGGGCTCAGAGAAAAGGTCCAGGAGGCTCAACAAGGGAAAGAATTGGCGGATATGCTGCAGGAAAGCCACAGGTAGGCCGACACAGGAGTAATGGGGAGGACTGATGATATTCTTATTGTCGCGTGTTAGAAGCAAGATGTTACCCATCGAGCTTCATCTTGTCTGTTTTCCTTTGGACTATATCTGCACATCGAACTAGAAGGACTTTGACGGCCTTTTAGGAATCCTGTATTTATATGAATCCTGTCTCTCAATTAGTCTTTATCTTCCAGAGACACTGAATCCACACTGTTTGACCTGTTTTTGTGTCACTGGACAGGTCTATGGTGGCGACCAATAAGCACTTGCTGGGTGGACTGAAGTCAAGTAGAGAGTGTTGCTGAAGATCTGGAGGAAAGATGGAAAAAGTACAAAAGTCTCGGGCAGCTGGTGAGCGGTTTGTCTGGAGAAACACTGAAAAATCCCAACTGTTGTCCTCCTTCGCCTTGGTTTGCTGCAAATGGACTTGTTGCAACTTCTACTGACCCCCACTTACAAGCACACGAGCTATATTACAAAGCAGAGCGAATACAGCTATCACATACGGTCTCTCTAACTGCATTGTCTCTATGGAGCTAAATGACCGGGATAAGTTGCAGGGGGGCCACTACAAACTACTGGAATGTGGTCATGAGGCAGAATGTTAAGTTTCCATGACTGACACCCTGTTAGCCTTCAGCCCAATGAGCACTGGGATAGACTCCAGCAGATCCACAACCTGACTTCAGATAAGTGTTTGACCATGACCCTGACATGACATGACATGACACCCCTCCCCCCACAGAAGGCTCCTGGACACCATCTTTCTGTATGAGTTTTATTATTTGATGTTTTACTCTCAGTAATGCACTACAAGTCATCAACACACATTAAAAAGGCATAAATGCAAATAAACGGAATAACAACTACCCAACACGTTGCATGCACCATGGCACAACAGCACGTTAAAAAGTTAGTTTGAAAAAATAAGACCATATTGTTCCTCCACATACAAAGGTGCAGGGCATTTGGCATCAAGCCCACGAGACGGGTCCCACAGAAGACACCACAAAAGGTCACTACACATGAACACACTGACGGCTGCTGGTCTTCCGCGCGACGCGTGGAGGAGGGTGTGAGTAGTTTTGACAGTGTGAAAGGAACAGTATGTCGCTATGTCTGCAAAATAGATATGCTAGAAAAGTAAACCTCTTGGCAGCAATTCTCCCTTTGTCTTAGTATATCTTTCATCTTACAAAAGCAATACCCTGGTTTGGTGTTTGAATTAGTGCTCTGACAGTATAGCAGGTTTATTTATTCACGTTGAGTTTACACCATAACGGACATACCTGAACGGGGGCTGTGGTAGCTCAGTGGCTCAGAGCGTACACTTCAGGAACTGACGAGCCAGACGCTCTGGGTTCGAACCCACCGCGGGGCATCAGGAAGGGCATCCGGCCTCAATCCCCCGAGCTCCATCTAAGTCCGTGTCCACCCCTGTGACGCGGGGACCGATGGAGACACAAAGTGGACCTCTAACATACCTGAATGCTAACTGGTCTGCAGACCTGCAGCTTCTGGTTTTCGTCTGGTTTTGAAGGTGAGGCTCATCGAGTCTGTCTAGTAGTCTGTCCTCACAACAGGCACAGCAGTTTTGAAAGGTACACGAGGATCGTCAGGCTCACTCCTACCATAGTCTATGTGCTTCTGGATCAACGCAGTATACATGACGACATGCACGGAGAACAGCAATTATGGGAGACGAAAC
>OMLC01036033.1:0-14755 GCA_900302585.1 Regalecus glesne
CAAGGAGGACTGCAGTGACTTGTACATCGGGGAGACCAAACAGACGCTAGCTAAAATGATGGCGCAACATAGGAGAGCCAACACGACGGGTCAGGACTCTGCGGTCTACACCCACCTACAGGCGAGTGGCCACTCATTCAAGGATGATGATGTTCACATCCTTGATAGGGAGGAACGCTGGTTTGAGAGGGGGGTGAAGGAGGCCATCTACGTTAAGAGGGAGCGACCCTCGCTGAATAGGGGCGGTGGCCTGAGAGTACACCTATCGGCGTCTTACAATGCCGTGATCGCGAACATTCCCCAATCCTCTGTGAATGGTGGCCTTTGTCACTGAATGTGCAGTTGATCACCCAACTTGCATGTGAAACCAACCTATTGTTGTGTGGCATCACGGTACTGTTTATAAGGAGGGGGATGTTTGCCTTCAGCTTAGACTGAAGAAGTCACTTGGTGAGTGACGAAACGTTTCAAAAATGAACCTCTGATCCAGCTGAACAAATTCACCTCTTTTGTGTATATTGATTATTACTGTGGTGTGTCCTGTGATACCAGAAGGTATAGATGAGCGAATACGACCTCAGCTATATCGGTAACAACTGAGTTTAAGTTTAGGCTTTTAGCTCAGTGGTTAGAGCATTCATCTCCCATGCTGTAGGTATATTGCAGTTGACGAGGTGGCAGGTTGGAGATCTGTGAGCGGTAGTGAATGGAGATACGGTTTACTGTTCATTTGGTTTTCGTACATAAGTGTTTTATGGAAATATGTAAATGTCTAAGAGACAAAAGAAATATGTAAAAGAGTGCAGTTTAATATGTAATGGACATTGCAGACAGATGATTGTTCTAATATGAATGTTTTATTCAGATAATTGTGAATAAAAATAACTTGAGAAACTTCTGAAAAATAGGTCACGGTTTCACTTACTCTGTTCTTTGACTATTTTCCAGATCATTCAATACTATCTATTACTGCTAACCTGGTTACACAGTTTCTAGTCCTAGTGTCAACAACCGTGATTTTTTTTCTCAACACCTTCAGTCATCCCTCCTTATTCATCTTCAAGTTCAATAACTGACAGACATTGTTGGCTAATTACTGTGTGGTGAGCGGTTTTTGTCTTGAGATTGGCGGAGACTTGAGGCGCTGTAAGCCTTGGCTTTGCTACACTCATGTGGGCCTTTTCCGTGTCGATATTATTAGTCACAATTTGCTTAGCAACGGCCCCATATTATCATCTCTTTTTTTCAGGGTAAAATGTTGTTTTTTGTTTTGTTTTGTTGGTTTTATCTGAACTTTGGTTTGGAGGATGTGTTGAGGATGGCGTGAGAGGTTGATAATTCCACATGGATTAAGTCTGTGTGACCCTCAACATCAACAATTATTTTGATGACATCTCAAAACCATTTTTAAGGACACTTCATGGTGATATCAGAGCCTGGATAAACACTTGTGAGAGCCAAGCATATGAAGTGGCTGGCCATGAGAAACACTTTGTTTCTTATAAAGATAGGCACCTTATGTATGTCATCAATACTCCCTAAGGCATAGTATCCTGAATATATGAGTCTGGTTGCACACCATGGGCTAACATAAATTCAATAGGCCATGCCACACTGAATACCACATACTTAGACACATCATTAAGGTGCAGCTGAGTGGTGTAGGAAGATAAGTAATATATAGTACACTGGATAAAGCAAGATGAGAAGGTGCTATTGTTATTTTGAACAGCAGGGGGCACTAGTAATGAGCAAGGAATTATACACAAAATAAACCTTAACATGCCAAAATGGTAAATGCAGAAAGATGTTTTAGAGGTACATAACTCCTTGTAAGGATTATTAATGTTAATCACTCATACAAATTGTATAAAAAAATCAATAGAGGTTCCAGTTGTAGAATTGACATGTTGGTGGGAAAGGTTATCCTGTTTCCATTTGGTGGACTTTTTGTTGTTGATAGAATCCCCAGAGCAAAACAGGACCATTTGAAATGGTACAATAAGCAGAATTTATGGCCAGAGTTTTGCTTTCTGAACAGGAGAGCACCGTGTGTATTCTGCAGTCTTGCGGTGCTGTGTGCACTATTTGAGGCAAAGACTCTCAATAAATTTGAAGGCCAACTGATAGGAGATAACATTTTTTTTTAAAAACATCAAAAAAACTGTTGTCCACAATGAGATATGATTTTTCTACTATATCTAAAACCCTAAACCGTTATCGGAATCTGTTGCCTTTGTTTACCGATGCTATTAATTTAGCCCCAATAAAATGACAACATAGTATGCTATACAGCAGCAGCCCTGCCAATATCAATATGTTGTAAGTGACAAATCTACTCATTAAGTGAATGTTAAACTGCAGGAGGAAAAATTTGACAAGTGCTTGCAAATGCACTGTTCAACAAAATAATTCAGCTGCAACACTTTTGTTTCACATTTCATCACTGGGTCTGCAAAGAATAGCTGTACAAGTGAAAACACTATAGATATTTGCCATGCACAAAATAGATTCAAGTGTTTTTATAATGCTTCAAAAGTCAATGTGGCCTTTTTTCCTCACAATTGTAGCTCAACGGTACCTGCAGTTGCTCAGACACATCATTCCTGTCTTGTAGAAACTTTCTGTCTAAAAAAAGTCACCTATTTGGGAATTGACACTGATTGAACGCTGACGTCCCTGTTGCTAGGAATGTGTTTTAATGACATGGCTTGTTCCATGGATCGGGAAACGTTTTGTCCATATGATTGTCAGCTGTCATTTGCTGTAAAATATCAAATAAAAGGGAAATAAAAGGTTTGATGGCTAAATGATGGATGAAATAAAATGCCGTACCAAGAACAGGGCACAAAAAACTGCCACGACTAAACGTTACCTCATCAGTCTTGGCTGATTTGACAAGTGAGCAGGACATAAACGTAGGTCTAAGAATGCAGAAATGATAAATAAAATCACCTATTTTTATTTTCACTGCTGTTCATGGTCTTTGCAGGAAATTTGGCTACACACGTTGTTTTGCCTTTGCCAAAAAAGGCAAAATAAAGCCCTTAAATATTCATGAGTGCTATCACTTGGTTAAAGACTAGATTTATTTACCCTCAGAGCAATGCACTGAGTGCATTAATTTCCATTTTGCATCTTTGTGCTCAGGCAATGTTCATTAAATCTCTAGCCGATTATTGAACTGTTTGATATAAGATAGCAGCAGCATTTAGTCTCTCATTATAGCAATGCATGAGTTGTATACCAAACCACACATACCACAATGACAGCGATTATCCAGATCTCTGCATTCTTAGCTTGAGCCATGGATGTTGCCATAGTAACAAGAGTATGTCTTATCAAGTACGGCCCTTGTGATTTTTACTGCAACTTATTTGAGTTTTCACCGTAGGTATGACAACCGACTGCTGAGTTGTTACATTCATTTTCATCCGGATGGAATTAATGGCTGTTGTGTATATGCATAGCCCCTTGACCTGGCTCTTAAAATCCTAAAACAATCCTCTGTTGTAAGCAGAACTGGTAGTGACATTAGAACACGTTGGTTCTAATCTAAAGATGTTTCATGTAGTAGTATTTACCTGTGTTGAGCATTCTGGTGCTGTACAGTGATGTAAATGGCTGAAGTATAATATGATTATTAGAACATTTATACAGCAAAATATCTAACCAAAATCACAATGTATTCAGCAGATGAGAAGAAAAAAGAAAGCTTGATTCATTTGTCATTGTATTTGACAAATGAATAAAGCTTGAAAAATGGCAACTGAACAGAGGACCTGGCACAGGATTATACCCAGGACCTTCTTGCTGCATGACAATAGTGCTAACCATTGCAGCAAAGCTCTTCAGTCCATTTGGTCCATGAGCGGCCATTACAAAGCAGGACAGACCTGTCGCGGTGGTATGCAGACTTTATGAAGGGGTGCCTTGTTTAATGATGTAGGTAACGGCTGAATCTGTCACCCTTTTAACTTTTTGTCGAGCAATGAACAAATACTTCAGTGATGTTTAACTCAGGGAGACCCACATAATTAAATTGCATGGTGAAAGGCCTATATAAAATGTCTCTATTGTCTGTTGCCTTCATAAAAATGGAAAGGAATGGAGAATTATCATTAAAAGGGGAATTTACTACATAAAGTCATTAATCATAAAAGTCATAAAACGCTCTTACCAGTTATCTTCATTTATACTCCATAGAATATATGATAACATATTGCAAAAACAAAATTAGTTGGGAGAATATTTTTTCCTGAATTTTATATCCATTAGAGGTGCACTATGTCTAAGCCCGCTAAAATCACAAAACGTGTTGGATTTAGATGAGAGATCTATTTTACATGTCATGATTAGTCTCCACATTGTGGGGGTGGACACAGACTTAAATGGAGCATGGGGGATTAAGGCCAGATGCTTTTCCTGAGACCTCACATTGGGATTGAACCTGCAACATCTGGCTTATCATTTTCTGAAGCCTGTGCTCTACCACCGAGCTACCACAATTACAATTATCTTTCTTATTCCAAACACAGTTACCAGTAAGTTCTAATTCCTGCCAAATCAATTCTGAAAGTCTTTTACTTAAACAGGAAGAAGACCATCCATCAATGGCACAAGATGAAAAGTGGAGAGACAAATGGTAAGAACAGCTGACTGGCAGGAGGAATAGTGGTAGATGGATCACCTTATCCCCACTTATTAGTGGAAGGCTATGACGAGCCCTGGTGGGGATGGAGTTAATGCTTTCTTACCCTGAGTGATGAAGAACATTGTGATTTTTCAGCTCAGGTGTAAGCCCCACTATCCAGTACCTAGTTAATGGTCATGTATGTCATCTTGCTAATGGTTGCCATTTTGGTTCCATAACAATCGGAAGCCAGCCTTAACCTTGATGTCTTATAGAGGATTGGAAGCCGGTCATGATACATCTCTGCAAAGACAATAATCTCTGATTGATTAATAGTTGATGCATGTAAGGCAGTATCAAAGCAAAGCATTGTCAAGGAGTGCAGTTGTAAAAATACAGTCAGCAGGGGTCCAGCACAGATGCTGCAGAATTATCTGCAGGGATTACAGATGACTAATCATAACAACACAGACGGTTTCCATCTTGTTGCATAACTAATCATTTCTGTTTACAGTCCTTCAAAATAAAAGTTGTTGTTTCTTCAGGAAACTTTTCAGAGGAACCATTCTACATGAAAAATAATTAACCGAAACCAGAGGGAGTAGTGAATTTGTATTCTTAGAACATCAACATGTAGTTAAACAATTCATTTATACCAAGGCAATCAGTGATGTAACAATCCAAACAAGCTGAAAAAGTATTGGGGTTTTTTATAATTAATTTTGTATTTTGGTCTGATGAAGCCAGCATCTTGTGAGGATGAAATTAATGTTACAATCCTGGAAATTGCTGTAGGCATGTGGTAATTGCAGAGGTTTTTGAGTAATCCAACTTCCAGAGAGCAATTAAAAAAATAAAGAAAGCTAAACCTTGGATTTAGCCTCTTATGTTGTAGTATGTTGCTTGAGGCCTTTTACAAACTTGGTCTGCTAACTCTGTTGTTAGCAGTAATGATGTCCCTTCCTCCAATGCACTGCTACATGCCTCCTTATGCAATATGGCATGCTACACAAATTGTATCTGGTTTCCAAGGACAGACCTATCCGATAATTACCATCAAAGTGAGCAACTACAAAAGACCTCATAGTTTGAATATTTGGGGCCTTGACTAGAGGCCGGCAAATAATTTATTGAAAAAAGGTGCAAATCTGCAGAATTGAAACTCTGAAGTTTTGAATGACAATTTAGTATTTATGGCATCTCATTCAAGTGAGAGGTATTTTTTTCAGGCCTTTTCTTCTTATTGTCACCTGGCAATGTTAAAATATATCTTAAGCAACCAGAGCAATTATAGGAAACACAAATTAATTCATGTCATTCACTGAATAGCAGCAGATTAATTCGCATGGTAATCCTGACAACTCCATACTACAAAACAAGACAAGAGAAGCGAGTCTTGAGTGAGATAAAGTGTTTTTGATTTTCAAATGGGTAGTGCTGATCTGACTTTTAAATATTACAGCTCCCCATCAATGTTACAGAAAATTGTAGGCTAAAAAAAAAAACCTTTTCGCTTTAAAGTTCTAATTATGCCTCTTTTTTGGTGAGAAACATCCCAATGGCAAGATGAGTGTACGACTCAACAATGTTATAAATAGAGGTCGGGATTTTCTCTGAACCCAGAGTTTCAAAATTAGTGTCGTGTTGTTCAAAGGATCATGATGAAAACCATGACAATATGGTAGCAATAGAATATACATGCACCTGTACTATTTATCTCTATCTAGTCTCTCATTTAGTGCTTCTTTTGGTTTAGTGACTCGTCAACACACCAATCCATGACTACTGCTCATCCTCTCTTCTTTTTTTCATCGCTGGGGTGCAAAGTAGGATAACTTGTGATAAGATAACAAAAGAAGCAACTTTCTTGCTGTTTCTGACGGAAAGCGCTTGACCATATTCATTTTCCCTGTTATCATACAACTCTTGGACAATATCCCATAAAATACAGGGATCATCATTTTGGAATACCTGTCCCATCTCTATCAAATCCTCTCCATCATTGTCAATTCAATATTAGAAAACACCTATATCATAGTTGATGTGCTCAATATGTCAGTTCATCTGAATGTATTGCTGTGTTTATCTCTGCACAGTTGTTATTATTACCATCAACATTAGCAGGGTGTTTCCCTAGTTTTTGCCCAATTAGCGCTGAGATGGGCTCCAGTTCCCCTGTGACCCGACTTTGATTAAGCAGTTGACAATAGATGAATGAGCGTTAAGGAGATAAACATCCATAGTATTAGAGTATATTGTAAATCCTAGATGGGAGGTTCTACTATATACCCCATGGGGTTTCTTACCTCTCCTGCACAATCCATATTGTGTTGTTGTTTTTTGTTGCTTTTATTATGTCCTTTCTGTCAAATGAATAAAAACATTAAACATATCATACTTATGACTTCAAAACTTGTACATAAGAAAGAATTTTAGGGACTTGAAGTTAACACAGTACTCTACTTCATTGGTTTTCAACCCAGAACATTTGTACTGCTGGTTTTCTATCCTATCGCATTACTTTCATCTGTTTTTCAATCCATCCATTCATCCATTGTCAACTGCTTATTCGAAGGTGGGTCGTAGGGGAACTGAAGCCTATCTCAGTGCTCATTGGGGTAAAGGAGTGGGAAGCAGCCTGGACACGTCACCAGTCTATCGCAGTTAAAGGAACAGTGTCTTGCTCACGGACACTTTGACACGCTTCTCTGCAGGTGCCATGATCAAACCTGGAACTTTACAATCACCAGACAATCACTCTACCCACTGAGCCATGTCTTTTGTTCGCCTGTTTGTTCCAGATCTAAAATCAAACCCTGACTACAAGAGCTATGGCCAGAATCATTTCCTCATTCTCTCATTCACTATTCACTTATCATCATCATCATCATCATCATCACTGGCAGTCACTCAAAGCAAGGATGACTGTCCTCTCAACTGGGAGTCTATTTTTTAACACCTTTGCATGACTTCGTTTAACGTGGGGAGACTGGTGCACTGACAGCCACATAGTCCTTGACAAATCTGGGTTAGAATCCAGTGGCACGGAATCCACGATGTACAATGCCTTTTTCTGCTGCAACCTTCATCTGCCTTCTAAGCCACTCTATTGCTTCCCTTAAGTTAGCCATCATTCTCTGCCTTTTCCACTGCTGATTTCTTTACATTACATTACAGGCATTTAGTAGACACTCTCATCCAGAGTGACGTACATCAAGTGAGCAGTTAGGGGTTTTTAGTGTCTTGCCTAAGGACACCTTAACATGCTATGTGCAAGACCGGGGATCGATCCTGTAACCTTCCGATTGCCAGACGACCGCTCTACCCACTGAGTTATGCCGACCCCTTGCCGCCGTCTTGGTTGGATTGCTCTTTATCACAAACCTCCCCCTTGACCTTACCATCACGGGTGACCCTACCAAGAGTATAGTTCAAGAGAGCATTTCTCATGGGATTTCAGAACCACAAAAGCTTCTCCAGCAAAACAAGAAGGCCAGCTGTGGTGGCTCAGAATTAGCGCAAACGCCTTCAAGTCAGACATAGCAGGATCATATCTCTCTGTAGGGCTCGGTAAAGATGGACAAGTCTATTTGTCATCAATCGGGAAGACTATTCCTTATCTATGGAACACTCAGTATGGTACTCTGAAAGGTCCATTTTGACATGTCACAATTAGTCCCACGTTGTGGGAGTGGACACGGACTTAGATGGAGCACAGCGGATTAAGGCTGGTTACCCTTAATGACACTATCCAGTGGGTTCAAACCCACAAAATCTGGCTCATCAGCTCCCAAAGTTGCGGTCTACCAACTCTATGGGAAGTAAATGAAGATTTTGGACACAGGTCAATCATCATTTTAGGTCCTCTTCTCATCCCATCAGGTGGTATTTGACAGGGAAAAGAGCGTACAAGACGAGATGAGGTAAAGTGTTCATCATGGTATAGTGTAAATGTGTTAGACCCTATATTTTCAGTAGCTTTGTGAGATTTTACAGTTAGCATTTGAAAAATCAAAACAAAATGGAGAAAGGTGATTATAGTGCATTGTATACCAAATAGGGAGTGAGTTCAGACACAGCTATGATTTAATGCCTGGCACAAGGGAATGTAATTGACCATCTGGCTAAAGGGAAAACAGTTTAAAATCTCCACTCTACAAGACTGAAATCAGGGTTTTGGGGGTTTGGAAGCATATGACATAAACCCTTGTGTGGCCTCAGCATGATTCCAATACATCTGAAAGAGAGGGATTTTACTCTGGGTGGTGGGGCTGGGGGCAGTTCATTATGCACCACCAGGTTGGGGACAGAGAGAAGACTGATTGATGCTATAGCCATACTGTGCTTTCAGCCAGAGGGAGGTGAACCAGCAGGTACGGGCAGGGCCAACTCAGAGAGGAGGAATGTTCTCCTAGTTGGAATCTGCAGCCTCACAAGTATTTGCTGTTTCTGCTTAGTGATGTGGGCCTGTGAAATTCACCTGTGATAATAACCAATATTGGCTGAATTAGACATGGCAGGGTTTGTAAGTAAACAGAGTACTTTAGAATATATATTGCACAATAATAGAAATATTGCACAAGCCTTAAGATGTCTTAAAGGCATGGCAAACACATGGGGAAACACTCTTCAAAAGCTAAATATGATACAAAATTTCAGTATTCATCAGTCAATATTAATCATTACGATGCAAAATTTCAAACAAATTTCTACACTGTATCCAAATTAGCTTGTCGATTTATGTACATGTGTTTTATTTTTTCTTTGTTGCTTTCCTGACTCAATCCCTTTTTGGTATTTGGTGTCCATGTTGGCAGATTCTGTGATCAATGTTCTTTAGAAAAACATGATGCCTCATCATCATCAACAGTGGACCTAATTGTGAGAATAGAATCGAGTGGAGTAGTATAGAATAGAAAAGCACTTTCAATCTCAGGCTGTTCTACGCAAGCAAAATAATCAAACATGGCTAAAAATCTTGGCATAAAAACTAAGGCATAAAATTGCAAATTACCCACCAAAATATTATCTCTAAAGCAGACTTAGATCACTCAGCTAACCAAAATATAACTTAACTGCCCACACTGGAATTCCTTGCACTTTGCATTAACATCCATCAATATTCAAATGGCACTGAAACAACTGTTTCGGTGGATAAATCATGCTGTTAATGCTGAAGTACCTACATTTTGCATACATTTCATGCAGCTCAGAAGTGAAATGCTTGATTTTGATGGTTAATTTAGATGCAGAATACAGGGCTGATGATGAGGTTGGTATGTGCATGCAGACCTGTCTAACAGAGCTTACTGTCCAGCCCACTCCTTTTACACTGCTGGGTTTTTATAAGAGCCTTGCCTGATTCCATCTTGAAACATGAACAAATGCAATAACACAACAGTGTTCATACTCACCTGTAATCAAACATATACTCACGAACAGTATGTATCTATGTGTAAAACAAAGCACTGGGTCATACTTGTGTGGATGTACCCTCACATATTTTCAGGCCTCAGGCCTACCTGGCATCAACATGCATCTCAGATGAACAACAGATTGTAAAAAGAAAGGGGTGGCTACCATATGAATACATGGGTAAATGTACTCAAGATGCACTGAGGAAAGATTGTGATCCAATCACTTGTGGAATTGATTAATTAAGGGATGCCTTGTGACCACATATCTATAAGGTGCACAGAAACCGTTTTTGCTGTCCTTGTTCAGTGTCCATGTAAGCAGTGATAAATGTTTGCTTAGCACAAGCATTAAGAATGGGGGGTTGTTAACAAGCTTGGCAGCACGATGGCACAATGGTTAGTGATTTTAATTCACAGCAAGAAGGTCCTGGGTTTGATTCCCAGCTATTCCAGGTCCTTTCTGTGTGGAGTTTGCATGTTCTTCCCATGTCTGCATGGGTTTCTTCCAGATGCTCACGTTGTCCCCGACCATCAAAAATGCACATATGTTAGGATTGATATTCCTGCCTGTGCCCCTGAGCAAGGCAATATGAAAAGAACTAGAGTTGATCCCCGGGTATTCCAGCTCCAATACATTAGGACGGGTTTAATGCAGAGGACAAATTTCACTATGTATGTATGTACAGTGAAAAATGAATAATGTTTCTTCTTTTTTCTTTATTGAAGTTTATTAGTATACATTGATTGCATGATTAATGTTACTCACAACAAAATGATGCCACTCTGGATAGAGTCGTCATTGAGAACTGAGATGAGAACTGTGGCACAAACTCCCATCCCTTCTGCTGTTCTCTAATAAAGGCCCACTGTCAAAGCTTCTTCCATCATTTTGAACACTGAGAAAATGTGCAAATAACACTCCAACTCAAAGAAGATTATCTGTAAAACAATGTATATGCTATGCATGTAAATAACGTACAGTCATCTGCATTTTGTGCAGGGAAAGGCAATCAGGTCTTATTACGGACACTGGGGATGATATTAATTCCCTGGTGTAAATATAATTCAGCTAAATCACATCTGGCCAGAATCTATTCATAAAATGTACGGCGAATGTAAAAGGAGCCTCTGAAATATATTCTTACAAAAGACAAGCCCCATTCTATCTGCTGTATTAAAAGTTATAGGTCTACAGTTATAGGTCTACTATGAAGAGGGGGTTTGTTTGTACACTAAAAGTAATCAGGTCTCACAGAGAGAGATGAGCTGAATGTCAATGTGGCTGTATGTACAGTATCAGGACATTTGATGTAAGCGAAAGCATAAGATCTGACACAAATACTGACTAGGAAATTAATATTCAAGCTCTCCAACATCTACTGTCAAGGCAGAGAGATCTCAGCTACTTTGCTGTTCCCACATGGTTATTGTCAGTGTATTTTTGGGTACACTTATATAGTATCCACAAGCCTGAAGCAGCAAGTTTCCTCCAGACATGTTGAAACTGCTATTCTGGGCAGCAGTAACTGGGTAAAGGTGGAATATGCTTTGCAAAGAATCTATCACAAACACATTTACCATTCAAAGTTAGAGGAGGCTCTGTCACTGTACCACTGGTGTATATGGAAAACAGTTCACATCATGATGTCCAAACAGCCAATCATCTATCCATCACCACTTCATTCAATTCACTGTCACGTGGAGTGAAAGTCTATCCCAGGCACGGAGCAGTCACGGAGTAGAAGCCTAGAAGATAGCCTGTACAGGTCACCGGCATCCGTCACAGGGCACACACACATAGTCCCTCAATTAGAAGAGACTCCAATTCACTAAATATGTGTGATGGAAAGCGAATTCCTGGCAGGAGAGTGTCCCAAATGTAAGGAGAACACATAAACTCCACACAGATCCGATAATATTGAATCCCAGATCCTCTTGCAGTAAGGATACAGGGCTAACTACAAAGCCACCATGAGACCATGACACCCCCATCATTGTAAAGCAGTATAATGCAGAAAAAAGAGGTTAATCATACTAGGCTAGGAAATGGGGAAGGATAATCTGATTGGTAATACTTTATATAAAGTGTATGTAATAAGTGTTAGATAATAGGTAATAAGTCCCCTATAAGTCTGGTCCTGGTCGTGGAACAACAGACCAGCTCTTTACACTTGCAAGGATCCTGGAGGGGGCCTGGGAGTGTGCCCATCCAGTCTACATGTGTTTTGTAGATCTGGAGGAGGCTTATGACCAAGTCCCCCGGGATATATTGTGGGAGGTGCTGTGGGAGTATAAAATAAGAAGGTCACTACTCAGGGCCATCCAATCTCTCTATGCCCAAAGCGAGAGCTATGTCCGAGTTCTAGGTAGTAAGTCGGACTCTTTCCCAGTAGGGGTTGGCCTCTACTAGGGTTACTCCTTTTAACCTATCCTGTTTGTGATCTTCATGGACAGAATCTCCAGGCGGAGTCATGGAGGAGAGGCGTTACAATTCGGGAACATTAGAATTACATCACTGCTTTTTGCAGATGATGTGGTTCTGATGTCATAATCGGTCTCTGACCTCCAACACTCACTGGATTGGTTTGCAGCTGAGTGTGAAGCAGCTGGAATGAGGATCAGCACCTCTAAATCTTAGACCATGGTTCTAAGCAGGAAACCAGAGGTTTATCCAATCAGCATAGGGAATGAGTCCTTACCCCAAGTGAAAGAATTCAACTGTCTTAAGGTCTTGTTCTCAAATGAGGGAAGAATGGAGCTGCTGGAACAGTATTGTGCTCCCTTTACCAAACCATCATTACCAAGAGAGAGCTGAGCCAGATGGCAAAGCTTTCGATTTACCGTTAAATGTTTGTGCCCACTCTCTCCTATGGCCATGAAAGCTGGGTCATGACTGAAAGAACAAGATCACGGATACAAGCAGCTGAGATGGGGTTTCTTAGGAGGGCGTCTGGTGTCTCCGTTAGAGATAGGGTGAGAAGCTCAGACATACGTGAGGGACTTAGAGTAGAGCCTACAAATACAAATAGAAAGGAGTCAGTTGAGGTGGTTCGGGCATCTAGTAAGGATGCCCCCTGATGGCCTCCCACGAGGTTTTTCAGGCACGTTCAGCTGGGAGAAGGCCACGAGGTAGACCGAGGACCAGATGGAGGCATTATATCTCCACTCTGGCCTGAGAACATCTTGAGATCCCACAATCAGAACTACTTGATATTGCAAGGAAAAGGGAAGCTTGGAGTTCCCAGCTGAAATCTACTACTTCCGCGACCCGACACCGGATAAGCGATTGACAATGGATGAATGGATGGATATTGTTGCTAATGAGGCCATATAACTGTTGATAATACCATCATAAACATTTCTGGCAATTATTTGGAAAAAGGAAACTAAAGTCTTTCAATTTAGTCATTGTATTTTTATAATGAAATTTGGCGTCTGTGTTTAACCAATCCCATTCTATTGGAGCAGGGGGCAGCTGCAGCACCTGGGGGGCATTTAGGGAGTCAGAGTCTTACTTATTGGGCACACATTGGGCTCATAGAAGGAACTGGGATCAAACCAGCAACCTTCAAATTACTAGACGACCAACTTTACCTCCTAGACCACTTTGCCTTCTATAATAGTGATGGGGGCCATGGTGACACTTACAAAATATGCAAAACCTTCTTTTTCCCACTTTTTTAGGTTCTAAATTCAATCTCTTCTCAATGGATTGTCACCTTGTCATGGTGAGAAAGAATGTGTGGTCCTGAGAACCTGAGAGAAAGGCCAGCTGGAGCTATACTTCTGGTTGAGTCACCCATGGTGGTAAGATCAAAGGGGAGGTCCCTGACTAAGAGCAATCCAACCAAGATCTCAAAGGTAGAATGAGCAGAGGATGATGGTTGACTTAAGGGAAGTATCAAAATGGTTGGGAAGGTAGAAAAATGCTGCAGCAGAGATGGGCCCGCAATCAACCTGGACTACATTCTACTGGATCCTGACCCAGATCTGCCAAGGACCTTGTGGTGGTTTTCTCTCCACCAGTTTCCCCATGTTGACTTTGAGCCTGGGTCAGCTTCTGAAACAAATCTTGGGGGTTGGGGGCCAATTTTTGTAAAAATGAACAGAATCAGCCTATGGAACCACTATATTCTGGCCATGGATTTGCAAAAATGAACAATGATCTCCTTGCCATTTGTATGGATTTGTAAAAATGAGCAACACTATTCTGGCCAATTGTAGTCTATAGATTCATAAAAATCAACATCCATATTCTGGCCATTTGTATATATTTGTAAAAATGAGCAATCATATTCCGGCCAATTGTATAGAGTCATAAAAATGAACAACCATATTCTGGCTATTTGTAAAAATGAATATGAAAATAACATATTAAACATTAACAGAAACAATTTTAACTTTGTTAAAATATAAATAGTTAAAACCTTGTTTAACTATTTTAACGATTTAAAAAACAAGTTTTCCCCCATTTCATGGAAACTTGCTTAATGGTTAACTGTAGTTCATGGAGGTCCTAATTATTTTAATGCCACTTTATCTGGATTTGCACACTGACTAAAAGGAACTTCTTTCAAAGGCACAATTGTATTGCACTGAACACTAGCCATCTTGAGAGTAGTATAAGTAACATGATTGAAAAAGCTAACCCCTCTTTTCTCAGTAACGTATGACGAATGCGGTTTTAAAAATAAACAAATAAATA
>OMLC01036034.1:0-14525 GCA_900302585.1 Regalecus glesne
ATCACTGCTGGCCTGCTGAGTGGACCATAGAGCCGGGCACCCCAGCTGTGAAAACCTCCAACCACATGAGAAGAAGTAAAAGATTCCTTGGAGTCCCGTTACTCCCCTTATTGAATTTTTACAACCTGGTGGGTTGCCAGGGCCTTGGCTCCAACGGCACGTTCCGTGCCATTACCAGCCCTAGGTCCAGGAAAACAGAGAGGGAGAGAGAAATAGTGAGAAAGAAATAGAGAAAAACATAGAACGAGAGAGAGGGACTGTGTCAGTTGAATCATCCTCCTCACCCACAGCACCCTACTTTTATGACCTCAGCCTGCCTTGATAGAAGATGATGGCTTCGGCGTCTATGCATGTGCATGCGTGTACTGGAGACGGACACCTCTATCATGCAACCACACGGGACACACAAACTCACCCCTCTCTTGTGTGGCAATGAGAAACCTGCCTGCATTCTTTTGCTTTTCATCGTATGTATTATTGTAGTTAGAGAGTGGGGGCGATGAGTACTACCAACCCAAACACAGAACAAAGGAGTTATAGTTCACTGTCCTATTGAAATGGTGGGAGTAGCACCACAACACTCTTAACATGCTGGCTGTACATTTGAGAAGGACTCCAAATCCATTTCAAATTCCTGATACCTACATGAATCACAGCTTAATCTTTGTCTGAGAAACTTGACCTGAACAATTTTTTCCCCACAACCAAAACAGTCAACAGCATTAGCCATCCTTATCTTTGGCCAAGTTAAGACAGGAAAAAAAATATAAACTAGAGATACATTAATTTATAAAGCAACTTTTCGCACTAGGCCTGGCTTCATGAGGAGCCACCACCATAAGTATACTTCCTATGCTACTCTGACCATTCTCCTATTCTCTTCCTTCTGGAAAACTTCTTGAGATTTGCAAATTTAAAGATACGGCAATTTAATATTATTTAATATATTACTCAGTGTTTGAGTGAGTTTATAGTTCACAATGCTCAATGACAAGTTATTCCACATATACTCTGGGAAGTAACTAAATGGCTCATATAAAAGGAGCTTGCATCTCTTTTTCTTTGGATCTGAACAGAGCCTACCAAGAGCAACTTGAAAAATGATTTTTTTCATTTGAAAAACCAACAAAAATATGAATTTGCAGAATAACCTAGTAGACTCCTGGCACTAGAATTGAAGGGCAAAACAATCAAAACATTTGGCTTCAGTAGACCGTGTTAGAAATGTTAACGGTGTCTTATGTACCCTTCCTTTGGGTATTACTCATGCCTTCACCTTTTTATTCTATTTTTTATTTTCTCTTTTTTACTCTAACTTCTGATGCCTCCAGAAACTATTACAATAAGCTGGAATTTTGGAACTATTCAAACTTACTCTCTCTGACCTATGCAGTCTTGCCTACTATAGATGCAACTATTACCTCGTCAGAACTTAAAGATACTCTTGATTCAACGCCAAGATTTAAATCTCCCCGTCTGGAAGGAATCCCTCCTGAATTGATTTCTTAATTATGAAATACTATAGATTCTATCCTTCTTGACTCTATAAACTTCTTGTTTAAGTTTATATGATACCAGATAGATTTTTTTAAATCTAGGGACAGCATAGCTCAATGGGTAGAGCGGTCGTCTGGCAATGGGAAGGTTGCAGGATCGATTCCCGGTCCGGCATATAGCACGTCGAGGTATTCTTGAGCAAGACACTTAACCCCCAACTGCTCCAAATTTCCCCTTGCGGGACTGATAAGGGAATTATTATCATTATTATCTATCTATTTATTCCTTCTTTTAAAAGATGGCATGGAATGAATGGAGTGTGCCAGTTACCACCCTTTTTCAATTCCGATTTGTGATTTTAAAATATATGCCAAAGCACTCTAAAAGAGGTTAGACTCTTGCATTGCTTCTCTGATTCAACCAGATCAGACCAGTTTTGTTAAGAGCTGTTTGGGCTCCAAAATATACGCCATTTATTACACATAACTGAGGCTTTTTCTGATCTGCATCCTTGCATCATTAGATGCAGAAACGGCTTTCAATCATGTAGAATGGAGGTATTTATGGGCAATTATGCGATGCTTTGGCTGTAATTCTTCCTTTATAAAAGTGGTCTGCACACTTTATGCCTCTCCAACTGCACATGTCAAAACTGGCCACTATGGTTCACCTGACTTTTATTTTTTTACAAGAGGTACCAGGTAAAGCTGCCTGCTTTCCCTAGGACTGTTTGTTCTCTTACTGGAACCACTAGCCCAGGCAATTAGAAAAAAACATGCCATATCTCCCATCATAATGAAAGTGACATCTCATATTTCCCTTTCAGCAGATGATGTTTTATTGTATCTCTCAGATGTAGCCAATTCTGTACCTAAGGCTCTGAATCTCTTCCACAAGCTTAACGGCTTCTCTCGTTATACAATAAACTGGTCCAAATTGATACAATACCATTACATAAGACAAATACAAACCTTCACCTATCTCACCATCCAGTCTACATTCAAAACTATGGCTTTGCCCACCTAATTAGATATCCAAATTAGACCTAAACTTTTACACCCAGTTAAAGATAACTAATATTCTATTCTTATTAAATGAAGAAAGATCTTAACAGTTGATTCATATTAGAAACTAGTCTTTGTAGTAATATTTCTGTTATAAAATTGAATATACTTTCATGTATGTTAAATGGACTTGTTCTTATGTATTTTTTTATTCTATTTTCTATGCGCCCTCTCTCTCCTCTCACATATATTTTAAGGATCTTGACTGCGTCATGCAGTTGGGTGTTTGAATCCCAGCTGTGCCGTTTCCAACCGCCGCTAGAGGTCCAAAGATAGTGGGGCATAATTGGCTAAGCCTCACATTGGTAAAGGGGTTAGATTGGATAAAGAATTCTAAGTTCACTATTGTCCCCCTCTGGGTTGTCCGGGCGCTTGTGGCCGAGTGAAGGGAAAGTACTCTCGCTTCTTTCTCCTTCGACGGCCAAGCACTGTGCTTTCCCCGCAAGACCGTGATGTGTGAAATAGCGAGGGGCAGTTGTCATGTGACTTGGAGAAGACACATGCTACGGCTTCCTTCTTCCTGTCGACGCTCTAGAAAGCGACGATCCAGTTATAGGTAACTCGGGGAAATTGGGTGGGGGGAAAAAAGTAGCAAAATTTAAAATAGAAATAAAAAGTCATACATGCTTGGACACTTCTTCAGAGACATCATAGCACTCATAAGGAAATCCTTAATCCTTTCCAACCAGGACTGAAGATTTATTTTTGTTTGCCCTTTAATGAAAAAGAAGGGGATTTACATATGGGTCCTATCTTTTTTACCACACAACCCGTTTGGTGCTATAGAGTAAAACATGCATCTATCGATTGTATCCATCCATCCATCCATCGTCAACCGCTTATCCGGAGTCGGGTCGCTATTGATAGTAAATGACAGGAATTATCACCCATTTGCCAAAAAGATGTAATCTTGTCTGGATCCACACCTTTCATATTTTCTACAGTAATCTAAACAAAGCATCCGTCTGTTAGGTGATGTTATGAACCACCAAGGTCTTTGCTTTTTCCAAGATTTAAAGGAGTACATCCTTCTTCATCAGAGGGACCATTGTGAGTTAGTGGTGCTGCTGCATGCATCACCTCTCCAGTAGCTACTGCAGCAGAACCTGGGGAGCAGCCATAGAGTGATAGGGAGGAGGTGGCAGCGGACTTGCCCGTCACTAAAAGCCAGGGGAAGGAGGATGATGATGTTATCACACTCCTTCTCCTTGCTCTCGGTGATAACAATAGACAGGACAGGAAAAATGAAGAACCACATTTACAATCCTCCATCACTCTACCCAGGTTATTGTAACAATTTGATTTAATTGATGCTTTGAGAATAAATAAAAAAAATCAAACACCAGACAATACATATGAGTAAAGGTTTTAGGGAACGGAGTCAGTGCTGCTAGGCTACACAAGGTATCACCAGACACTTTGACACGTTCTTGATGAGGATCTGGTCGACTACATTCTTTCTTTTTGTAGGACTTATTTGTTAACTTTTTTGCACTTTCACACTGACCTAATAAATATAATCTAATGAGTTTACTCACTACTAGTTTTTATAAGATTTTGTTTACTCTAACTCAAGTACTTATTTTTATAAACACTTTTACTTCTACTTTAGCAAACACAATTAAGTAACTATACTTTTACTTAATACAGTTTTTGTTTACATGCCACTGATCACATGTCTACAATCTTGTAATCAGTCACTCGAACAATTTGAAAGGAGAAAAGTAGTCACTGTGTTGTTCGTTCAGTATTATTGTGTGCACTACACTGAAGATGGACCAGATAATGCAAAGGAGACAGCTATCAGAGGAGATTTGAAAGAAAATAATACACAATCATGGTTAAGGTAAAGACAACAAAACCATCTCCAAGCAGTCTGATATTCATATTCAAGCAGTGACAACACTTGCAAATATTAAGACATTTAAGGAGAACTGTAGCCAACCTCCCTGAGTGCAGCTGCGAAACGAAAATCGACCCCAGATTGAACATGAGGTCAGTGCGAATGGTAGAAAAAGAACCATGGATAACTGCCAATGACATAAAAGCTGAACTCCAAGGTGAAGGTACATCAGTTTCTGATTGCACCATCCGCCATCATTTGAGTGAAAGTAGGTTCCATGGAAGAAGACTCAGCAGGACTATACTTTTGAAAGAAAAATATCCAGAGAGACTGGAATTTTCCAAAATGCACATTTAGAAGCCACAATCCTTCTGTGAGAATGTCATTTGGATAGATGAGTCAAAACTGGAGCTTTTTGGCAAGTCACATTGGCTCTATGTTCACAGACAAAAAGAGAAGCTTTCAAAGAAACTAACACCATATATACAAGATTGAGGAGGCTCAGTTTGCTTCAGTATCTTTTGTACCTTGACCCTATGCACGTGTTGTATGTCGCTCTGGATAAGAGTGTCTGCCAAATACCTGTAATGTAATGTTGTGTTTTGGGGCTGCTTCTGGAATGAAATATATTGCCCAGAGTCAGAAAGCTCTGTCTTAGTTGCAGGTCATAAGTCTTCCAACAAGATAATGACTCAAAACACACAACTAAAAGCACCCAAGGTCCTTAGCAATTTTGTTTGCTAAGGACCTTGATCAGTAGACTCAAATACGTAACTTCTACTAACCAAGGTCCTTAGCAAAGATGATTGGTTGACTAATAGAATCAGGTGTAGAAGTGCTTGGTTGGTACAAAGACCTGCACCCACTTTCTGGATAAATTTGGCCACCCCTGGTCTAAAATTATTGAGATTGCGTAAGTTTATATGGGTATTTAATTCTTTAATCACCATGTTGTTTTTTTTCAATCGTCATTGTGGTTGTTTATTATATGGTTGTTTATAATGTTTATTATTGGCTGTTTATTATATTATATGTTAATTATGATTGTATGCTTTTTCTGTGTCTGTGTTGTTTTGATTATTTATGCATTTATTGGCTTGTTATTGCTTTTATCTATTTGAGCTTTTTGTGTATTATTATTCTTTGTCTTTATTGTGATTTTTTTTTATTAACAGTCAACTTTCTCCCCTCTTATTTCTGCTGTCTTATTTGTGTTCTCAGAGTGGATTTCCTCATATTTGGTGAGATACAATTTATTTTCTTTTATTTTAATAAATAATTGACCATAATAAGCAATGTTTCTGGTCTAATCCAGTCAATTTCTTAACACAAGCAAAAGAAGACTTGCACAAACCACTGATGTTGCAGAGCCTTCTCCAAGCAGATAAATTTAAAATGGGAAATAGAGCAAATAAGTCTAAATAATTGAACCAACCTTTAGCTAGCCTTAATTTAGAGAATCTTGAATAAGACTATGGTCAATAACACTCAATTTACACACATATAAACCATTGGAGCCAATAGTACAAAAACAATTGCCAAACGTGCAAAAGAACTATCAGAGAAGAGGAATGCTATAACTTAAAATGATTTACCCAGAGAAGATACAAAATAGATAATACATTTCAATCTCCGCCAGGTGATATCTATTATGACTATATGGTAAGGAACCTCTCATGAATGCGATTATACAAAACCTGCAAAAAATGTTTGTTTTCGCTATCGACACTCCAGCTCTTCATTTACTCTATAGCATGCTTGACCAACTGCTTTCTGTCACTGCCTGACCTGAGCCACTGTGCAACCGCATGACACATTGACGGATGAGTCCAATTGGGCAGCAACAGCACAAAATACATGTCAAAATGCAGGAATGCCAGTGTCCAATGTCAAAACTCCACTATACAAATACAACTTCACGAGCATGATTAATCAGCACAGCCAGAAATAATCTCAGTATCTGCAAGTGTCATGGTGAAGCTATGGTTTCCTGACGTTTTGTGAATGAAAGTCAATCAGCAGAGCAGCCTTTAAACTTCATTGATTTTATATCATGAAAACCATGAAAGTTAAACACATTTGACATCTTTTAATGAGGGCTTTGAAATGATTATAGCCTGATCTCTTTCCTTTCATGTCAGAGTTGTTCATATTCATGCAAGACTCCGCCTAGGATACTGCACATCCAAAGACTAACAGGCAAACCTTTTTTTTATCAGGTCGATTTTTTTAGTGTAAGCACTGCATTTTACCCTCATTTCCAATTCAATTTGCTTTACAAAACATGGCTGGGAAAACACTGCTTTTCTGTTTGTGTACGTGTATTCTAATTCTCCCTGTAGGTGTAAGAAAGGAGTAGTTTGTCACAAAGTTCAAATACCAGAGAAAGGAGATACATACTTCTGGCAAAGATCTAAACCCCTCTAGTTTATTAAGGAATCAGTAACACAGTTTGGCTCTGTGTGTGTCGTCAATTGTATTACACAGCTCAAAAGCAAATCAAGAAATTAGTCATTGGAAATTTATTGTTAAGTTCATTCAATTGCTGACCCAATTTAAAGCCAGTACTAAAGATGATTGCCTTAATAGCCATTGCAATAAAAATCACTGCAGTAGCAGTCAGTCATGTACTAACATTCCTGTATGTGTCACCTCTTGGTGCAACACCACTAGCTCTACAGCCAGCAATCATATAGCCCAATAAAGCTCAATAAAGTGAGACAGAAAATAGTGCACTAAAGTGGCTTTAAATAGTTTAAACCATGAAGTGAGTTAATGAAACTCTATTAACAGGGAAAGCACTGAACTAGTCATGATGCAGAGTAAGAACTGTGTGGCTTTTTCTCCTTACCGTTCCGCTCACCCTTACATCATACAGTCGTCCCCAGTCATCCTCATGGCTGTCCACCATCATGACATTATCGTCCTCCTCCAAGAGCCACTCAGCCTGCAGGTCCACCCTTACTTCCTCCCCAAGGGAATGCATCCCAATAGCAGGGAATAGGCCATCCGCTGCCATGGGCACCTCCACCGATCCCATCTAGATGTCAGATGCATTGACAAAGACAGACAACAGGTAGAAATACGAACACAAACACATATGCAGAAATATAAGAGACCATTATATTTTTGAACAGCTTACTGAAAATAAGCTTACCTCTTTGCCATTTTTGGTAAAAAAAACCGTTGCGAACCCTGCCTCACTATTATCTGGGTGTATTCCACAGCCAATGCGGTCACCACAGCCAGATTTTGGTCCAAACTGCTGTCCAACAGGGTTGCCATTGTATAACCTAAAATGAAAGAGATGAAGCACATCAAACAGTCCAGTGTAAAAATTTCAGGTGACTTGAAACACCATTGCTTGTTCAGAATTCAAAGACTGGGTAAGTAAAATGAATGAGCAATTCTCATGTCCCTCAGTAATGAAACGGAATAGCTGCTGTAGTGGACAGCTTCCAAATTAACAAGTATAGTCCTGATATTTTTCTTTTTTCTTTCAAATACTAGAGAAGTCCATTTTTACGTCATATTTTTCCCCATGTTATGGGTGTGGACACAGACTTAGATGGAGCATGGGAGATTAAGGCCAGATATCCTTCCTGATGCCTTGCATTGGGGTCAAACCCGGAACATCTGTGGCGTCAGTTCCTGAAGTGGGCACTCTACCACTGACTTACCATGGACCCCTAATTGTATTGTAATGGCCTTTTTCTTTCAAATACTATATAGATGATCTTCCTGATTTCTGTGACCATAGAGTGGATAGACTATCATGAAAAATACCGTCATGCAAGGAAATTACATCATATAAGATCTAAGGAGAATGATATGAACCGTGTAAGAGATACTAATTCTGAGGGCAATTATTGTTCTTGATTGCTCTTATTAGATGTGGACCTAGAAACTATTCCCAAAATGCATAAAATCTTGAATACTAGCCCATAGAACAAACTAGGATGTAGGAAATCATACTGTGGTGCATGAATGATTGTGGTTGGACTTACTTGCCATTGTCAGCGTGGTAACCTACTGAGTGTGGCAGCCAACCAGGCTGGTGATCCAGCCTGTAGAACTTGGGTACCAGGCCAACAGCAATGGTCCCCCTTACTCCTGTGTCTAAAATTGTCACCTGTAAACATGGGCACCACAACAATGTAACTGTTAGTGTTACAGTCGCCCTGGCTTATTGCCCTCATTAGATAAAACTCTAAATGAAACAGACTGTGAGTCCATAAACATAGTTCGAAAAATGGAATGACTGAAAAAGCCAAACAAATCTTGAAAGAAACAGATGACCAAAATTAAAATAACAGTCATATATTTTACTGTGAGAAACTTCAGTTACACTTCCAATGGAAAACTGTAGTCAGGGAGGGAATGCCGCTTATAAATCTCTGGCTTTCCCAGCCCCAAGGCTGTCTGACTAGTGTGGGTCTCTTGCCCAGATGTCCAGAGTCTGATTCTCTCCATGGGTGTGTGACTATCTAGAGCCCTGCTGGCAGCATCAGAAAACCTCCAATATCCACTGTCCTCCCTCAGACAAGACAGCCACTCACACACCCATCCAGCCAGACAGGCAGGAAAGTAGTCAGGCAATCTCAAGGCCAAATGACGCACAATACCAGGCAGAATTAGGTAAAAGGTGAAACAGATAAACAAAGCAGCAGGGTAGCCCTGTTTGGTGAATGGGCATCAGTGTATGGGTGTTCCCTGTGCTGGTCAGTAACAGGCAACATTTATATTCTATTTTCACTTCATTTGCACCATCCCTCCACTCTGTGTAAATCTTTTCCCATCTTTTAAATTACTCTCAACCCTACCCAGTAGAGATGGGTACCATTCACCATTAGGTACTGATACCAGTACCTGAACTTTGGTGCCAGTACTCGGTGGTATTTACCAGAACTTTGCTCTCTGTTTTAACAGAAATATAATTTCAATTGTAAAAACACAAGTCCAAATTTCTCAATTTCAACAATGCAATTTATATAGCTATCCTGTTATTTAGAACAATTTGCTGTAACACACCACAAAAAATAAAACCCCTCCCTACCTCCCTCTCCCTTCCTAAACCTGTCCCTACAACCACCAGCCTGACACAGTCACCAAAGCAAATGTGTGTGTGTGTGTGTGTGTGTCTCAAAGGAAATGCATATCCTGTTCTAAGAGTCATAACGATGAGATTAGTCACTGTAAATTGGTTGGGGGAAAAAGGAGAATAGTAAATTTCAAAAAAGAAAAATTGTCAGCTTGCTATTGCCCTGACTGTGTTAGACTTGAACAAGCTCTAAATTTAAGAGAAGAGTAATGTAGTTTTGCTCTCTCTCTCTTTAACATATATATCTCTCACCCTAATGGGTACTTGACACGAGCGTTACATTAGAAGACATTTTTCAAATGACTCGTGAGAAATCTTATCAACATTTATTTTAATTCACAACACACCCTGCTCTCAAGCTAGTGAAATTTGAAACAGATTGATCAAACGAGAGTATCTACTCAGTAGTACTAATATGATTCAGTCAGTACCCTTAAAAGTATCAAGTTTGGTACCCAACCCAACTAACCACCCCCATTTTCTGCAACTTAAGCTTGGCAGTCCTTTTCTCCCTCCCCTTATGTGCAGAAACCCAAGATGCAACTCCCACATGATAACTATCTGCAGATCTGAAAACAAACCCATTGGTTTCCTCAAATAAATTTCGAGATCATCTTCCTAGATATTTAAGCTTTTTAGTCCTGTAAATACACTACCTTAGACCCTAGTTTGTTAACAGGACTAAAATGCACAAGTTTTGAAAAGTTGCGCCTTACACATTTTGAATAACATTAAAATACCACAAGATTTCCATATAAGCATCTATATAAAACAACGACAAAAAAAATAGATGACAGAATAGGAAAGAGTAGCAGCAGGCCCATTGATGAGCCGTCTCAGCTTGTTGACTAATGAACGGAAATTCTCAAATAAAAATCTGTTGAAATAAGTGGAATGCCACAGATGTTCCACTTGGCATGAAAAAGATGGAAGATGAGAAGAGCCCGAAGAAAGCTCAGCGGCACAGACAATGGTAAAATTTATTCCATGTGAAAGTATAACGAGGAAACAAGTAGATGCTGCTGACCTAAACACCGACAGGAACCTGACCTTTATCGGAATAAAAGTTCCCAAACTGCAGAAATTTGTGTAATTAACAGCATGTGCGTCACAACAAGGAAAACTATATTGTACATAATTGTGAGTCCCTTAATGACCCTCTCCAAAATCCAGTCTCATAAATGCCAAACTCATCAAATTTAACCATAATATCTACCAAGCAGAGTCATTCTTAATGACTAAAATTATTTTACTCAGTGGTGAAAGAGGTGAGAGAGAATGAGAGCCCATATCAGTTGAATCACCTCTATGTGTGTGTCTGTGAGAGAGAGAGAGAGAGAGAGAGAGAGAGAGAGAGAGAGAGAGAGAGGGAGAGAGACGGGAAGAGAGAGTGGATGACCATCTCCCATTCAAATATACAAAACTCCAGGGGAGTTCTACCTCACATTTTGAGGAACTGTCACATCTGGCACAAATCATGGACACCTCAGACATGCAAAGCTTGGTAAAGAGTACTGGTGGTCCCTGTCCTGCTAGGGTGTGTATACTACCGATTTACTTACTTTCATATCTTTATCTTTGTGACTGTTCTCACGAATCCTTATTTCTGTCCGTTGTTTTTATTAATCATGAAGCCTTGGCATAAAGCTTAGAAGATGTAGCAATAAGTCACACACACATATATATATATATATATACACACATATATATACACGCACACACACATATATACACGCACACACACACACACACATATATATATATATGTATATGTGCAGTATCTTACCGAGTCACCTATTAAAGATGATTACGTTTCTACAATTCCCCAGCTATTTTACTTCTCCTTCCAAATAAATATGAAAGAATAAGTAGGATACAATATTCATTTTGACCAATGCAGGAAGGGAGCTTAGTTTAAATATAGGAGGCTATAGCTGTATAGTTTTGTCTGACCCCCCCTACATGCACTCCAACTAAAAGATGCACCACTAAGCTACATGATAATGTATGAGGTCCCATGTTCCTTCCTAAAACCTAAAAAAAACTCATGAAAGGAAGTCCATCAAACCTGCCTCACCTGCCACCACAAGACCAGATGCCAACAGGACTGACTTTCACTATGCACATGAGTCTGTCTACACGGCCTCATAAATAACACACCACAACCCTCTGCTGGCCCTTAATTTATGACTGGACCCTTGCAAGCTTTCCTGTTCTAAATCAACAGGACACTTTTTCTTCAAACTGCACTGTGTGGAGAGAGCTGCTGGACAGACCTGATGAATAGGGATGCATCAGCCCTGCTATACAAATGTCCAATACTCTCTCCTGCTGCTGAAAAACACTATGAGTTAAGATCAATTTTTGCCCCCAAAGATACCACCTAACACACACCCTATCCCTTGCTCCATTGCAGCAAGGACATTTTTGAGGTAGTGGTTTTGCACTCTGGGAAATGGGGCTGCGGGGGGCTCTCGGAATTTAATATGAAGTTTAGAAAATTGTAGGGAATAGTATTCTGGACGATAAAACTGCTTAGCTAGATGGAAAAGCAATCTTGGACACAACCAGATTCAACAGCATTTGAGAACCCTATCATATGATGCATAATCCCTCCCCACTCCCAAAATATTTTAAAATGAATAGTCTCTTTATGTTTGGTAAACATAAAGGGGGGGTGGAGACAGCGGTTTCTATTAATCATGTTGGATGATGAGACAAAAAGTCTCAGAGATGGAATTGGAATATCAGTGTCATGGCAATTATCTAAATTATTTATAATAATGTCAAAACAGACATCACTGGTGAATGCATCTTACCTCAAAGTAGCTATTTCCCTTTGATAAAGGATGAGGAGCCACATAGCAACCCACTTCATCAGAGTTCCCTTGGTAACTAAAATGAAGAAATCATGGGTTAAGAATAGGCAATCTCCAATAGGCCTGCTGGGATTCTTCTGTACAACATCAGAAACGTGTTCAGGGCTGAGTGGGTAGAAAATACAATAGCAAGAGACACACCCCATCATCTTCTCATCATAAGACTCTTAAAGCAACATTAATGTAGTTATTGCACAGTAGACATGGCTGTAACTGCCAAAAACTGTGGAGGTTATAGACAATGTATACTGATATAGGTTTAAAATAGTTATTATGTCACACAGGGACCACCGAGGATTTAGGAGATTATCAAGTGAGAAATTCCATTCCTTAGTCAGTTTTTTCATTAATTTACACCCATAAACGGAGCTGTGGTAGCTCAGTGTTAGGGTGCACACTTTCAGAACTGACGAGCCAAAGGCAGCAGATTTGAACTCATCATGGGATGTTAGGAAGGGCTGTATCAAATACCAATATCTTCAGTATAAATATAATAACTATGCATCCAAAATGTATAGGATAGGGCTCTGATATTTTTAAAAAGTCAAACACAACTTGGGTTAATTACAGAGGAGCTTATTTTTCAATAAGGGTAGCCTATATTTTGGGGTAAATGCCATGCCTTTAATCGTTTGCTAAACGGGAAAACATGGCTCCACAGACGATCCTTGAAATTTCAATTGTTTCAATCATTGAGTATGAGGAAAGTTGCAGAGTTGTTTGGGTTTATTAATGGGAATGGGAAGCTGCCCGCACGCAACATTACCTGTTTGCCCCTATACATCTGTGAGTGTGCTTCACAAACATTGTCACTCCAAATATACAAGTCCATGCTTACAGAAAAACAAAGACCAAACAGAACGTAGTTGAGGGTTACAAACAGTCAATTCTCTTCATTGGACAAAGACTACCAGATGTGTGTCAAGTCAGCGTGCTCATACCACTGCTAACCCTTGAGGTTATTCTAGATCCTAGCTTCTGTCATTTTCTTTTATAGATAACCATAATTTGTAAGCATGAAACAAATCCCGATATCCAGGCCATTGTGAAATAAGACTATTGTTAGACACATTGGCAATGACGGTATGTTGATGGTCCCTGTGATACCAGGAGACCAATATTATATTCTAAGTTTCATCACTAATCTTGGCTAATAGTCCTGTGACAAAAACATTAGTTATAACAATTAAAATGATCATTTCTACTTTCCCAACACAAACATGATCAAGAATGGGCTTACCTAAGAGTGTCACCATCCTTCAGTAATCTCATGTATCGCTCCCGTGCTGGGCGCATTTCCCCAATCTCACGGATTCGACGCCTCCAATTAAGGAACCTGTGGTGTAGGTTGATGTCATCCATCTGATTGAGGCAAATGAAGATGAGAAATAAGTAGAATAAGAGCTGAAATTTACTTGAAAACTTTATCTCATCCCAGGACAGACAGCTGAATTACATGGATATGCATATATACACGGGTGGGGAAATATCGAATACGTTTTCATTTATCCAGATGTGATGTTTATTTGAGTGCAAAACTAACCTACGGTTCCGTTTTCTCCATTTCAAATTTGAATTCGTCCTCCAATTCAATAGAATCTTTAGTGAGGATCAATACATCCTGCAACTAAACACAGGGTGAAACTACAGGAGGTGAGAGAAGCAATTGACATGGCTTTGTTTAGCTTACATCAGTCAATATTAGCGTTAGCCTTCAAAGAGGCACCTTGCTAACGACAAAGCTGACATTCTTGCCTTGGCTACTATGCTCATTAGACAGCTAACTGTCCCATTCTCCAGATGAACAATATTTCAAAGTTGAAAAAGTTATCTGGTAGATGTGGAGAAGCTAATTTGGTGGTTTAGGCTGGTCAATTAAAGGTAAAACATATGTAGCATTAGCGGCTAATAGCTTTCTTGAGGCTGAGGCGACAGTTAGCAAAAAAGCAATACGGGAGCTTTCTGTTAAATGTAGAAAACCAGGGGTAAATTCAATTTAGCCATCTTCTCCAACCATTAAAATACTTACCAGCTATCTTGGTGCTTATAGTATATTAATTTACTTTTTTTCATCTGCTATCCATACCCATGAGCAAAACTTTGGAAACTAGATTTCGGCGCTTCCTGGTGACATCATGCAA
>OMLC01036036.1:0-15743 GCA_900302585.1 Regalecus glesne
GGTGCAGGGTTGTGTTATATGAGTTTTCTCTGCAACTTTCCTACTCGGAGGACTCACTCTGCTACCAAACCATGCAGGGCTAGCACTTAAAAGGGTTTCGAATGGCATTACACTCCCAATGTCCCCATTAGTTCACTGCAGTACATTGGGTTTCCAGGTAATCTGACAGACATGTATGCAGTCTGTGGGGCTCTCAAAGCTACGTTGTGTCTATTTTGGCCAGTCATCTTGGTTGTTGATGCTGGTAACCCCCAGCTTTCTCACATGGCTGCTATTGCTACCCAGTTATAAACTGTGTTCTGCCTACTAGTTGTTGCCAAATGTAGACCTCATCTTTGTGCTATGTGGTACTGGTGGACATGTGACTGACTGTTTGCGTGCGTGCATGTGTGCACATGTGGGTGGGGGTGAATGGGGGTCACATGTATGCGTACAACAGGATATAAAGATAGTCATATGGTTATTATGAGGTTCTTTCTGATTCTCAAAAAAAACCCTGCAAGTCATCCAGTAGAGTGCTCCTCATACCCTTTTTAACTCTTGATCAGCTCTTTTTATATTTATTAACAAATGTTGATTAACTTTTTAAGGGTGATAGATATGTGAAAATACAATATATATGAGCATGAGCGGATAAACAAACCTTTTTTTACACTTCTGTGTCAATAACTCGTTTTCCTCTTCCTGTTTTCTGACCCATGCCCACCTTTTTTTGGGGGGGGGTTAGGGACAGAATCCAGTGATATTGTGTTTAAACTGTGATGTCTTAGCAAATGACCGATACTGGCATGGCCAGGTCATTTAAAGCTGTTGAAACCTATTACTTTTGGTTGAAATTCTGTGTGTGTGTGTGTGTGTGTGTGTGTGTGTGTGTGTTTTCCTCTCTTCCTGATGAGGAATCTGCTTCTGTGACCCCTATGCAGACCCCAATACACACTTAATTGGATCTTACTCGGCTATTAGATTTCCTTTGCTTGTGTGTGTCTCTCCATACGTGTGCATTGTTGACATGCAACATTGCATGTTTACATGATTTCTGATTTCTGGCTGGAGTGAAATACACTGGAGTTCCTTCTTTGTTTTGAAATAAGGTTTGTCTCATCCTTCACTTATTTACCCTAATAACCTCATGAAGAACATTTAAAGATGTGAAGAGGATAATTGTCTGACCAGGTCTTTGGCTTTGAACAAGGAAGATAACATTCACCTAGTTCACCCTTGATTCAATGCAGTACATTTGCATTAATATGCCCTGTCCCTATAACATATGTTTATGTATTTCATTTATTCGTAAAGAAAAAACATAAGCCACTTTAGTGTATAAGTGGAATTTTTATTGTCCTGCCACCGAAATTGAATGAGTAGAAGGGTTAATCCTATTCATATCAGCAAAGCAGGATGATCAGATTGTCAATCTTTTTTTGCCTAACCACTGCCATTACAAAGAACTGTGACCACTGTGCATGCTAATTTTTGTTTAAACCAACTTAATAATAATGATGATTACCTTATCAGTCCTGCAAGGGGAAATTTGGATTTCTCTGCATTTTTGACCCAGTCTATTGTATAGGAGCAGTGAGCTGCCAACCTATGGCGCTCAGAAGCAGTTAGGGGTTCAATGTCTTGCTCAAGGACACCTCAACATACTATATACAGGACTGGGGATCGATCCTTCAACCTTCCAATTGCCAGATGACCACTCTACCCACTGAGCTATGCCGCCCCTATGGAATAAAAATAAATATTATTTAAGTAGGTGACTCACTGAAGTGAGGTTTTGCAGTAATGAACAGTGGACAGCCCTGCTAATGTGTTTTTCCATCATAGCTTCTTGCTGTCTTCATATTCTTTTGAACCATTCAAATGACTATGCAGAGTTCAGTGTGCATTCTACTCTCATTCCACTTCTTTGGGTAGTGCAGCATTTTCTATTGAGTCACAAATTTAAAGAGTGTCATCTAGTGGCCTTAATTGAAATGCAGCGTATTTCACGACAAAATGAATTTCTACATGTCACTTTGGAATATAAGTCCCAGAACCAGCCCAATGAGTAAAAAAACATGGATTTCTTGTCTAAGAGATGCCGTAGCGATTTTGATATTTTTTAAAGGGGTTCATAACAAATAACAGCAATGATAGACTAGTTCCACTTTTAGGGCAAGGTCAGATTGCGGGGCATCCATTTGAGTACTTATATGACTATGCTCCATCAAAGGTCAAATATGATACAGGATAAGGTGTTCCCTTGCTGTGGTAAGTGTTGGCTTCAGCCTATACTGGACTAGCTTACTGCTTCCTGCTTTTATAAATGTCACTTCAGTCTCATTTTTATTAGTTATGTTTTCAGTGTTGCAAAGTTTCAATTGAGGGAAATTCCATAAGAACATTTCCTCTACTAGTTTTCTTTTTTGACTTGAAATAAAATGGTCATGGGGGGGTGCGTCTTTCTTTTTTTTGATGGTTTATATTGGTGAGAGGTCCATTTCAATGAGTCATGATCAAGCCCTATGTTGTGGGGGTAGACACAGACTTAGATGGAACATGTAGAATTAAGGTCAGAAACCATTCCTGACGCCCTGTGGTGGGTTTGAACTACATTGGCTCATCAGTTCCCAAAGCATGTGCTCTACCACTGAGCTACCGTGGTTGATGGTTTATGTTGGTATTAAATGGTAAATGGACTACTTTTCCACTGCGCTTTTCTGGTGTAAAACCACTCAAAGTATTTTCAATGTATGCCTCACATTCACCCATTCTCATACACACTGATGGCAAAGGCTGCCATTCTCATCTGGAGCAGTTAGGGACTCGGTGTCCTGCTCGAGGACACTTAAACATGCTCTCTGGAAAAGTCAGGGATCAAACCAGTGACCTCTCAATTACTAGACAACCCATTCTACCTCTTGAGCCATGCAGAGCCTCTTCTCTCAATTACCTGATAGTGACACGGACATTTCACCGTGTTGCATGACACATTTGTCATTCAGACGATTGTGCTTTTATTTACGGACTGTCACCGGTCTCAGAAAAGTCTGTTTGTTCGCCCTAATGAAAAGTATCTGGGTGGTTCAAAGTATGTGTAAGCCTAATCTGTACTTGTCGGTCTCCTTTTTTAACTAACAGGTAGGGCGAGGGTTGGACTTTTACCATAGCTTTAGGATGAGACGGTGCCTTGAGGGGATATTCGTTTGACTTCATGTTGTTATGAAGGGCGGTTTCAACAGTATGCCACTCTGTTAGAAGGAATGAGAATGCACATGTTGTGCTATGGGTCACTGTGTAGAATGTGAAAGTCTCATGCTCTGGTGTGGTGTTTTGTCTTAAACAGCAACATAGAGACACCTTCTCATTGACCCACTTCTAATTAATCCTGTTGAATTGGTCATTTTAGTGAGTGCATCCATACTTAGCCTCCATTTCTTACAGCATGTGGCTATACGCTGCAGCATAGCAGCCCATTGGTTAGGGCTGTTGCCTCACAGTAAGAAGGTCATGGGTTCGAATCTCAGGCAGTCGTAGGTTCTTTCTGTGTGGAGTTTGTATATTCTCCTGGTGTCTGTGTGGGTTTCCTCTGAGTGCTGTGGTTTCCTCCCAACATCAGAAGACATGCATGTTAGGGTTAGTACTCCTGCCTGTGCCCCTGAGCAAGGCATCAGGAAAAAGAACTGGAGTTGGTTCCTTGGCCTTGTAGCTGCTCACTGCTCCTATAAAAAGGATGGGTCAAACGCAGAGGAAGAATTTATTTTATGAATGTAATGTCAAATATAATAGCTTCCATGTTTCTTATTTTATGGAAGACAGGCCACGCATACATAGCCTATGATAAGATGTTCCTGTATTTGTTCCACAGGGGTAAATACGCAGTGTTACAGCAGCAAAGTGGAAAGCCAAAACCGAGGCATAAAATCTACAGAGGCGTAAAAATATAGAAGCAATATAAAAAAGGGGGAATATTACAAAATATGAACCGTGTAGTATGAATAGACTCAGCTTGTGGGAATGTCAGAGGAGACAAATGGTAAAAAACTCCTGTCACACCATTGTGGGATCAACAAGGTAGCACTTTCTCTCTTTTGTTCCTTCAGTCAAAGACTTTCTCCATGAGCTGTTTTCGGAAAATCACGTTGGCAGTCCCACGAGTCTCAAATTTGTGGTTAACCTATTTCCTTTTTATATCAAGAGACAAATAAGAGACTTGTTATTAGGGTTAAGAAGGAAGCTAAAGCAGGGGCACAACGTAATCTTATTTTGGATTTTTCCAGAGGAACGTATAATGGTTACATTATAATGTATGGTAAGTGTAGGGTCAGTGGCAGGGAATGTAGTATGACTCCAGGACAATGAACTAACCGTGTATGTTAGTTTTATTTCCCATGAGAGAGATATATAGATTGTGTGTTCCCTAAAAGAGGTCAGACATCCTTCTGTTTGAAGAGAGATGAAAACAATCTATTCACCCATCCATCCATTGTCAACTGCAAGCGGGGTTGCGGAAGTAGCTGTTCCATCAGGGGATCCCAAACTTCCCTTGTCCTGGCCAAAATAACCAGCAAAACAACTGGGGGATCCTGAGATTATCCCAGGCCACTGTGGGGATATAATCCCACCACATAATCCTTCGTCTACCCTGTGGCCTCTTCCCGGCTGGACGTGGGTGGAACACCTCACTTGAGAGATGACCAGGTGACCCTCTTACCAGATCCCCAAACCACCTCAATGGCCTCCTTTCTATGTAGATGAGCAGCTGCTCTACTCCGAGTCCCTCACAGATGGCTGAACTCCTCACCCTATCTCTAAGGGAGATGCCAGCCACCCTCTGTGATCTCATTGTTTCAGTCGTGACCCAATCTTCATGGCCATAGGTGAGAGTAGGTCGTAGATGAACACCAATACTGATCCAATCAGAATAACAATATTTAAATAATCTCCTCTGGAGCCCTCATTCCTGTTCCACCCCCCACCCCCCCGATGCTCCCATTAGAGGGTTTCCATCATAACCACACAAAACAATGCCCAGCATGAATCTTTTAAAACACATCTGCACTCACTATCCACACCTTATGGCATGATTTCTTGATGTACGCTCAGTAATTCAGCTAAGAATTGGGCAGCCTGGTGCTCCAGTGGTTAGCACTGTTGCCTCGGAGCATAAAGGTCCTGTGTTCAAATCCCTTCCCTGGTCCTTTCTGTGTGAAGTTTAGATGTTCTCCCCATGTCTGCGTTGTTTCCTCCTGGTACTCTGTCTTTCATTACATGCGTTAATTTGGTTGCTTGGCGCCCATAAATATTTATCACATAAAGATGAACAACGTGACCTGGCCTGCCCTTGTCGGGTGTGACTTCACTTCTTACTCTTTACTACATCCTGATAAGTCCAGTTGTACACACAACCCCATTCTCCTTAGTTTCTGATGCCGATATCCATCACACACAGAGAGGAAAACAGAATGGCTGGATCACCTTAACCCACTCAGCAATGTGAATGGACTTGTTCTTATATAGCACTGTCCTAGTCAAGGGACCACTCAAAGTGCTCTACAATGAAGGCCTCATATTTACTGAGCCCCACGGGGGGGATATGAACCCACAGCGCCTGCCTCGCTTTACAGCTGAGCCACCACAGTCCGGGTTGATGATAAATAAGCACTGAAGAAAAAGCAATAGCAAGAAGAAAAGAAGGTGATATAGAGAAAAAGACGGTTTTATTGGATGGGTCTCAGAGAAAGCCCATGTCCCATTTAAGCTGTTTAGAAAATATACACACAGGTGAAACTTGGCCCTTTCACCCCTAGTTGGTTTTAAGAAAGTGCCATGCTGTGGAGTACAGATGAAAGAAACACTTGTGAGACTTGGCACACACCCATGATTTAGAACAAAGCACTTTGCTTTAACCTTCTCTGCATCAAATCCATCACCGGCATGTCTCGTTTGTGGTAAGGCTGGGAAGCAATCATTGATTTGACAACGCTACACTGCAATTGTCTCTAAGGTAACAATCCCACAATGTGTCACGTCACTGTCCCATGTTGTTGGCAAAATGCAGAAACAATGAATTTCACAACATACTGTCACTTTTCCTCCCCCATGGACCTCCTGTACTCGCTAACATTGCTCGTGGTCATTCATAACTTCTTGTCAGCAACCACCAGCACCACACAGTTGCACAAACCTGTCTCACATTTGTTGGGTGTGGCATTAAACTACACGGTGTTAGCTTTTGTTACATGGGTGGCATGACCTCATCGTAACATGCTCTTGATTTTCTCTCTCTCAGACTGATGATGCTATTTCATAATCATACATTATAATGGATTATGATGTCCAAATATAACCTTCAGAAATATATATAACATGAGCTTTAAATGGAATGTCTATTAAAGCGCATTGTGTCAGATTGTCAAGAAACTGAACCCCTAACAGTTTAGGACAGCAGATGAAAATTAGCCCGCTGGCTGAATCTGGCGTATTTACATTCTAAGTATTCATTAATATCCACTGTCCCTATGAATTAGATTATTATCATTATTGTTCGCCGTAGTAGCTCAGTGGTAGAGCATGTGTGTCGGGAACTGATGAGCCAGAGGCAGTGGGTTTGAACCCACTATGCAGCATCAGGAAGGGCATCCGTCCATTTAAGTCCATGTCCACCCCACAACATGGGGACTAATGTTGACATGTAAAATGGACTTCTCTCGTAAATTTTGTTATTTTTATCATTATTATTATTACTGTTGTTGTTGTTGTTGTTGAAACTCGAGCTAGTAATAGTCTTGACTACTATATTCAGATGACCTTGTGTGACTGGTATCAGCAGTGAGAAGAGGAAATAGTTGTCCTGTGATTCAGCTCTGTACCCAGACTCTGTCTACCGTAAGATAGACTGAGAAAGCCTTACACTTTGTCAGGATCTTGGTGACTCTACTCCTGACAATGTTATGCTGGTACAGTCCTATGAGTTGCTGAAACATGAGCTGAATGTTCACTATCATTATGCTATAAGTCTGTTGTGCTGCAATTAAGCCCCATCTAATGCATGGATTGTATGCTGAGCTAGTTACACTAATTACTGACCAAAAGTCAGTATGGAGCAGTTGGAGGCCCGCGGGCCCGTTAACTTCATCTTGATGTGTTGGGGTGGGCTTTGCTGATGTTGCTAGAAACACATTACACACGGACTACAGCTGGCAACACCTATATGTCCTGGAGAACATGGGCTGTGTATGCATGCCTACACTCACATGTGCATGGAAGAACACGCAAGCACAAGTGCAAGTGATTTCCATACCTGGATTATTGAGCATGGATCAAGACACACAAGCAGTTACACACACACACACACACACACACACACACACACACACAGTTTATTTTCCTTGTCGTCTGACTGCTGAATTTTTCACATGAAGCTCTTGGGTGCTGGAGGATTCCTGATGTTTCAATGGATATTCCTCCAATAGTCATTCCTCCTAAATTTCTCTCTATGCTCCTAATCATCTTTAGTAAGTCTTGGGTGGTTTGTAGGTTGTAGTAATTCATGGACTTTCTCAAATCTAGACAGCGTGTTAGTAAACATATTTTAGATACTATCTGCTTTGTGTGTGGACTCTCAGTCCCAGGAGTCAGGTAGCTTGCCAAGGTGTCCCATTTCACATGCACGCCTACCATGCTATGTTGCAACATCCATCCATTGTCAACCACTTATCTTCAGTAAGATCACGGTGCCATGCTGAATCCTATCCCAGCGTTCTTTGGCCAGAATATACTACTTAATAATCCACATTAGCAGGTGAGAAAACAAATTCTAAGATGATGGCGTGTTAAGAGTCAACCTCTCACCCCTCCCTTTATTCAAGCTCACCCATGTCACTCCCTTTTCCTCCGAGACGGAGCCACCCCTCAGAGCTATTTGGATTATTGGTTCCAGCGACCAGCCAGCTGGAAGGATAACTTGTATTGTTATCTATCGTCATATACAAGTCACACCCATCAGACTGGAACTGTCTAGCTGCTCTCACATAATGATATAGTGTTGTGATTCTGACACTATTGGACAGCTGAGAGTTTTCTGGTTCCTGTGCAGCATTAGGTTACATTTCCTATCGATATGTGGGTAGCACAGCTGTAGATCCTGTTCATTTCTCTCCCTCTCTCTCTCTCTCTCTTTCTCTCTCTCTCTCTCTTCTCTCTCTCTCTCTCTCTCTCTCTCTCTCTCTCCCATCTATCCTTCTCCTTCCGATTGTCAAATAAGCATACCTGAAATTGAAGTTGTGGAGACAGTGAGTGCCAGCAAAGATTCCTCTGCTTTCAGAAGGCGTTGGATGGAACATTCATCATAAACCAGACTGATGCACAATGGTGCCAGTGATGATTATGACTGACTGTAGTTTGATGAGTTATGTGTAATTTAGACGCTGTAGTAAACTTTTTTTCTCTCCTCTCTAATTTTTCTAGTCGCAGCCCAGTCAGGCCACCCCGACCTCAGCGGCCCAGGTCTCAAATGTGAAGCCTGCACAGTTTGAGGTATGACACCCCTACACCTTGAACTGGTTTATTGAGAGCCCACCTTCGCTACCTGTCTATCTATCTGTGGGTCCATCTATATTCATCTATGTATCTATCTGTCTGTCTGTCTAGCTTTGTTTTCGGTAAGTGGACTGCTGTCTGTCTCTTATCGTTTTGTCTTATTCAACCATCTGGTTTCTATTCTGTCTGACTCTTGACCTATTCTCTTATCTAGACCAAACTTGCTGTTGTTACTTCCTTCCCTGTTTTGCCACTGTTAAGGGTTAACTAGCTTCAAGGCTTTAAGTAGAGTGAAGGGATCGGTTTAGCCGTGTCCCTCAAGCAGGGAAAAGAAAACTTTCCTCTTCCTTCCATTCAAATACAACACAGGTAAACACCCTTTTTCTTAAGAGGTAGGAAACGGCCTGATCCCTTGATGCTGGTCTGGACCAAATTCCTTAAATGGCAATGGACTGTTTATTGTTTTCATTCAATGTGTTGTCTACTAAGAGATTTTAAGTTGTTTTTTTTCTATTATTTTAAATATTGGTGCTTTTTTTACCCTGGCGGGAAATCAAAAGTGAATTTTAGGTTGCGACTGTTCATCTTGCTCTTCGTGAGGCTGTGATGTATATTAGTAGTTCTATAAAATGTGTATAAATATGCACATTGGTCCCATTGATAGGGCACATGTTGATCTTTTGAAATTCTAACCACTTACTTATGTAAGTAATGATCACTGGCAATCATGTTAAACAGAGAGTGTAAACAGGCATCTGAGGCATTGTGAGCCTTACCTTTACCACAGATGTTCCAGACTTGGTGCTTTGTTTCAGTTGTCGATTTTTAAATTCTCCAAGATTCTGCCTAACTTTGGCCCAGAGCTAGCATGTCAACTGTTTTCAGAAGTGAGTCTCTCTTTCACAAAGTATTCTTTAAGTATTACATGTAAATTGTCTTTCTTTAAATTCTGTTGTGCATAAATTATGGGACATGGGTCTTTCGGTTGGGTTATTCTGCCGAGACAAAACCAAATGTCCATATGTTTACAACACTGGACAGCAAAGGTCCCCTAGAGGCAGTGCTCCAGTCTTATGTTGGCATCACAATAAAAGAATTCCACCTCGGTTTCCTCAGAGAAGTCCAAACTTATCTCTTGTTGAAGTCGGGACTAAATAAAATATTACACAGGCCCTTTAGGGCTTTTACAGCACTAGACAATGATAGCAACACAAGGCATATTCTTCAAGTGCCACCATTTAAGCCCCATAAACATCCCACAGTGAGCAGCTAAGTACCTGACGTGATACATAACTACCAATGGAAGGCAGTCAGATAGCAGACTGAGATCTGGAACCTGGAAACGGGCCAGTTTCATGTACACGGTAAAAGTCTAGACGTGTCTGAGAATTTTTTTTGTGGCAGTTATATATTCTGTGTTAATGTGATAGTCATGAAGATGCCACAACTGAGAGTTTTAGGATGGGGTGGTACTGATTAGAGATGAAGATTCTTCTTTTGGCTTGAACCTTATTTTTTAGGGGTCACCACAGCAGATTATATAGTGTCCATCGGTACCCTGTGAGGGCACGGCATCAATGGTGGCCGTTGGTAACCCAGCCCTGGACCGATCCAGTACAGTCTTGTCAATGTGCATATTGATTTGGTAAAGTTTTATGTCGGACCCCTTTCCTGACACAACCACTAACCCAATGGGTGAATCCCATCCCAGTATTCATGGACTTGAACCCATGCCTGCTGTTGTGAGATTATTATTAGTATAGTTATATTAATATAAACAATTATTAATCAATGATTATGGTTAATTATTGCTGAATTAGTTCTCAAAGTGGTAGAGCACATGCTTTGGGATCTGACAAGCCAGAGCCAGTGAGTTTGAACCCACCGTGGGGCATCAGGAAGGGCATCCGGCCTTAATCCCCCAAACTCCATCCAATGCCATGTCCATCTGCAGAACATGGGGACCAATTCTGACATGTAAAATGAACCTCTCGATATAATCAATAATGCTAACACTAGTGGCAGTTATAGTTGAAGTACTAGTAGTCATCGAAGTATTGCAAGATTCACATCTTAGATTTTGGTTCATGAGGAAGATTATTTGGAATAGAGATTTATATCATTGCCCTCTTTAGGACAGAAATAATCCCTCTTTGATTATCCTCCTTCTTCAGACTCGTGTCATCCAGTCAATGCCTTCGACTGGGATTTTGAGTTTAGTTTGGTGTCAGTGATAGCTTGGCCGTACCCTGGGCCCTAACCGTATGTTGAATAAGGATGAGGTCGAGCAGACGTTACTAATGAACCACCAATGATCAATAGAAAAGCATGTTAATCCAGGGATTTAGTTTGCCACTAGCTCAACTTCATAGCTACCTACAGCTTTGCATGATGTACACACAGACTGTCTCACATTCAAATGGCCTTTCGACAGCAATGTTCCACACCTCTCTGTTTGCTTACTTACTTATAGAGGAGAACGACAACCCAAACAGGAAATATGTAAATCAGACGTTCATTGTCCAACTGTACCTTGGGGATTCCTCAAAGGAATGTAGATTAGATTAAGGTGAAAATTTATATTGCACTCCATTCAGTAAATTAACTTTGATAAAACCTTTCACGAAACACCTTCTTCCTTTTCTTTTAAACTTACTATTCAGGCTTTGTTTTTGAAGTGATAAAGCTAGTGGATGGCAGAAGGAGAGATAAATAAGTTATATAAACACCACAGGGCTTAGTACTAAAGAGCAATGAATAATTTGTCTGTATCTGGTGCATTACAGAAGGCACCATCAGCATCTGGCATGGCTACAAAGCCTGGGTTGGTTGCCACAGCAACAGGCGGGGGAACAGGAAGTACTGTCCCAGCAAGAGGAAGTGCTTCAGTTCAGACAGATGCGTCTCAAGTTGTGACAAAGGTAGACTTACTATGGATCCTTCCGAGCATCCGCTGGGGTTTCTGGCTGTTTAGCCTGTTCTAATATAAACAAACTCTATCTTCTCTAGGACCCAATACTCTGGGTGTGTGCTTTTTCATAACATGTTTTTCTTACTTAATATTCCACTCTCATGGCTCTTTGTTTGCCACACAATATTTACAAATGAGCTGAACCATCTGCACATCTTGATATTTCACATCCTTTTGAAGCTTCTTGTTCACGAAACTGATCTTACAATGTTCTAATAAAATGCTGACTTTATTTTTTTTTATCGTCGGCTGTCTCTGTGAATAACACTCCTTTAACATCATCTAAACATTCACTCCTTGGTTTGTAGCCTGCTTTTGTTCCTCCTAACATGGTAGCCGGCGCTACCGTTGTTGACATGCCATCATCTGGGGCTACTGTTGTTGACATGACTTCAGCTGGGGCCAGGGGCTCTCCTAAAGAGATCCCAAAGGTAACCTTCATCTTCCTTCACCGCCCCTCTAGCAAAATGTTATCTTATTGGTTGATCAAACCCGAGTCAATCCCTTCTAACTCTAATGACCTGGCGGATGTGGTTGTAGCTCAGCACTTTGGCTTTAAGAAGCTCTGCATTGGTCATGACTTGACCCATGGACAGCAAGTCAGTCAGTCCAATGACACTGATCTAAGGTCAGATCATGGCATTTCCTCACATGAATATGTGGAGAAGTGAGTTCTGTATAGTAAAATACCTGAAATAATCCATATCTTTGCTGCTGAAAATTAGATCTGACCCGGGAACAGTGTCCACCCCATTGTCCACTTTGAACTCACCCAACCGTCCATTGACCTCACCTTTGACTTTATTTTTTCTCTCTGTGGGCACTGGAAGCTCAGTAATCATTTGACTACATGTTTGTAGACGGCCACTGTCTCCCAAGTCAAAGCTTCAGCTGCACGTCCTTCTCCTGCTGTGGGTACAGCTGGAGCCTCTGGCACCACAGAGACTGCAGCAGCCAAACCAAAAGAGTTTCCTAGAGACACTGCAAAGGTAGACTCCTGTCTATAGATGTGTATAAAGGCTCATTCTTCATCTCTATGAGTCACTTGCTCTGCTTCACGATATGCTCGTGCTCATTTGTACATAGCTTGGCACTTTCTAATTTTGCATCCCAAGGCTTGGTGAGTTGTGTCACTGTCCTTATCTTCATCCTTGCTGTTGCCAGGATATTTTCCCTCCAACACAAACCCCTGTCTGGTGATGTTTTCTCTAAAACATGCTTACTTCTTTGTCTTTGTTTTCCTCTTTTCCACTCTGGAGGTTGCTTGGTAATTATGATAAACTGGGAAGCAGCAGATGTTATTTTCTGTGCTTTATGGCTTATGGACTTACCACTATGCTTATAATTACACATGGGTATGTATCATTGGAATAAATACATTCCATCTGCATCAAGTCAAGGCCTAGCGGTCGCTTCAGATTTTGTCTTTTGAGGGAGGAGACAGATATAGAGACATGCAAATGTCCACTCTTTGGGCTTTTCTCCTCCTCCTCTCTCCTCATAATTACTTTCATCAGCTTGGTATTGGCTTTGCTTTGCCTGAGTTGAATATTCAACGTCCTTTTCATTTCTTTTTATTATGTCCTTCTGTTGTTCAAGTCCTTTTTTGGAGGGTAGTTAACAGAAGACCTCCATTCTGCTCAATAGTGATTCTTAACCTTTGGATGTTTACTATCTATAATGGATTCAAATGTATTGGCTTATAGAGTGCCGCTGCCACTACAACACTCAAAGCTGAGGCTTCCAAAGTTGATCCTGCTAAAGTGGCAAAGCCCGCTGCAACAGCTCCAGCTACGAGTGCTGGAAAAGAGTCTGTGAAGGGGAAGACACAGGAAGCCAAACCTGGACAGACCAAGGTAGATGATGGCCCTTTCCCAGTCACAGAGGCTCCCTGGTTCTTTTGTCGGGGTCTGACTGTTGATCTAGATTGTCTGTGAAGTCAAGCCTTGTAGAATATTTACTGAACATTCTCCAGTTGCCTTCTCTTGTCCTCGCTCTGTGTTGTGCTAAAAAGTAACCGCTGAGCTCAAGAAAGGCCTTCGGGCTCTGCAGAGCCTTTTCTGTTTCCATACTAGCTTTTAATGAAAATATGCACCAAAAAACACTGTAATCTGTACTTTCCTTGATCCCTGACTCTCTTTGGCAGTGAGAGGCATGAACAATGTATTGCAACCATCGGCATTTCTGTGCTATCAGCTCAACAATAAATAGTTCCCACCTAAATGGTGTTCTTAGCTCAAAGCTAACATAGGCAACCTAATGTAAACCAATCTATGTGGTGACTCTGTTGTACTGTGATATAAATTATATATATATATATGGTAGATGAACTATCCACCAGAAGCATCACCAAATCTTCATCATGGCCCAGCGGTAGAGCACACCCCTGAAAGTCAGGGTTCGTATCCTTCCATGGTGGCTCAGTAAATGTGAGCCATTCATTGTAAACCACTTTGAGTGTTCGCTAGACTAGAAAAGTCCTATATAAGAATAAGTCCAATTACCATCATCGTGTTTCGGTGTTTTCTTCCTTGTTTGAGTAGGAATGTGTTTTCTGCTACACTGGTGTTTGTCCTGTGTAGTCAAATATTTCAACAGTGCTACACGGAGAGTGTCTCCAACCATGATAAAGATATGAGTTATTATTATGTAAACTGAATCTATGGTCAGGGTGGATGAGTTAACTATTTAGGAGTGGAGAAAAATCACAGATTTCAGCTTTAATCTAAGAAATTGTGAAAGGTCACTTGCTCCGTGTTGGACACAATCATAGGAATAGTAAGATTTTGACTTGCAAAGATTCCTCATTGACTGCATTCAATTTGCAATTTCCTCATCAACATGTATCCAAAAGTTAGTAAAGAATAGCAGGACTCACGCAGCTCTTATTCTGTCATGTGGTTTTTGGGAACATTGATGGTGAACAAGTTGCACAACATACAGAAGTCACTGAGATGAACAGGTTTAAGATCATGTTCTCTATAACCTAGAAAATGCACGTACCCCATGTTCTGACTCTGCTGGTCTGGCTTGTAGGTCCAGGTTGAGGTTGCTCCTCCAGTGGCAAAGGCAGCCAAAGAGGTAAAGTCATTGTACCAGTAGTAATAAAGCTTTATGAGTTTTGTTTGAAAAGAATGCAAGTGTGTTGCTCTGGTATGCTGACATGTGTTACATGTGCAGGCACCTGAAGTGGATCCTCTGGATGCCCTCGCCAGCATTTTGCCACCATCAGAGCCCCTCCCCCCTAAACAGCCTGTTTACACCGGGCCAGAGGTCAAAGAGGTATAAAATTGCCACTGTGTGGATGTAGCTGTGTTGGGTATGCCTATGTGTGTGTGACTGTCTGTGTACACTTTTTTTTGTTATGTATCTCTCGGTTTGCTCCAAAATGACCCAATATATAACAGCATTAAAGCCCCCCGTAAGCATCAAGTGTGTAATAGTGTGTGTTGCATGTATCACAGCATGGCATCACCTCCACAAAGGATCACCGCTGTGGGGAGAGAGAAGACACACTGCCTCCAGGCTACAGATTTAATGATATGGTCAGTTAACATGGTTTTAGCCCTAACTGCTCCTCTTCATCACACTGCTCGTAGGATATTTTAGCTTCTTGTGTGTAGTTGTGTGTGCTTTTATGCAGCTACGTTTCTTTTGACTTGTGCTTTTACTGTGGAAAATCTAACAACAGATTTGTAAGTATTCCTTGCAGCCCAGCAACACAGCTGAAAATGTCACTTATTAGTTCTCCCCTGTCCCCCTGAAGCTGTGTTTATCAGTGAACTCAGATGGTGTTGGGTGAAACTTGCACACACCCATAGCACATGGTTAAATTCTAATGACTGCACATGCTAAAAAAAAATCCATCGTATAAAATAGTGCACCTTTTATGTATAACAAAGAAATCTGTTTGTATTTTGCAGGGCCCACTTCCAGCAGAAGTCAAGCCTAAAGATGTTCCTGTAAGTAGAATTAAGACATACAACAATACACCAGAGAAGCAAGCCATTGCAGTTCTGTAGATATTTTTTGTCTTTAAAGTCTCCAACTGGGCAGCACAGAACCAAGAAACAGTGATGTAGGGGTGTGGTTTGAACTTGTCCTCTCTTGCTCTGACAAACCCATCACATGCTTGCACACACACACACACACACACACACACACACACACACACACACACACACACACACACACACACACACACACACACACACACACACACACACACACACACACACACACACACACA
>OMLC01036036.1:15763-30933 GCA_900302585.1 Regalecus glesne
AGAAACAACACAGCTGCTACGCGTTCACATAATGCTCAGTATGACCCACCCAGATGCATTTACAATATTTACTCACTCTCCACACACACCCACATTAGAAATATTGAAATAAGGGTTCTTTGCCCTCATGTGAATCAATTGATCCGTTTTGGTCTAGCTTGTGATTTCCTCAAATGTATGTTTCGCCTAAACTTGAATCGACATGGATTGTCTACATGGTATTACTGAATCAGAACAGTATGAGATGTCAAATATTTCCTTTCAGGGAGATTGGTCGTGTTTCTGATTTTACAGCATTTGCTGGGGTGTGTCTGTACTTTTCCTCTGCTTCTGGAACACGCAGACTGCTCTGCATTATTTAAGCCCTTCCCATCTTTCGCTTGGTCTGACATGCCCCCTAGTGGACGTTTGAACACACCTACGTTTCTGGAGGCGTTTTTCTCTGTGTTGGGACGGTGGAGATTTGCCAAAAGAAACATTTGTAAACTGATAGACACGGATACTCGGTCTAAAATTTGATGTTCTGGAAGTGAAGATGTGTTTTTATTGTCGTTTGTTCACGTGTTTTAGAAACCTATGAGTACAGATGAGGCCTTGGATTCTCTATCAGGTGGCTTCATGACTTCCACAACCCCAGTTGCACCCAAAAAAGAAGAGGTAAGACTCTTCTGACTAATGCTAATAAGTGACCATCGAAGACATATTGTACCACTTTTTGCTTTAGTACTTTGTGATCTCTTCCCCCCAAAGATCTGTCAACGTTTGGCTTCTGTCTTCATGATTGATCAAAAGTTGTGTTATTTATTGATTTATAGCTAAAACCAATATAAAACTTGCAGCTTGAATTGGATAGGTTTACTTTATCCTCTCGCATCTTTATTCATTATTTGGTATATTATGTTTAGCGTGAAGGGACGCTATGGATTAGTGGGTAGAGTGGTCGCCTGGCGATCAGAAGGTTGCAGGTTCAATCCCCACACCTGCAGAGAAGTGTGTCAAGGTGTCCTTGAGCAAGACACTGTTCCCCTAACTGCTCTGCCCTGTGATAGACTGGTGAGCTATACAGGGTGTACCCCGCCTCTCACCCAATGAGAAGGGAGATAGGCTCCAGTTCCCCCTCGACCCGATTTCGGATAAGCAGTTGACGATGGATGGATGGATGTTTAGAGTGGTATCAAATGAATCAGTTTAATAGAGGAACAACATGCTAGTTGGTCATATGAAGCCCATGATGTACAGCATTTGATATACATCCCTTGATGTATATCCCTTTTGTCCTCCATCATATTTACTGTAAAGAATTATAATCTAGATAAGGTACTGCACTACTAATAAACCCTCAAATATCTTTTGTTTTATTTGAATATTATCAGAAAATAGAGAATATAGATGCCATTGATGCCTTGTCCTCTGGATTTTCTAACTTTGCATCAGCTCCTCCTGCTCCTGGCAAGGTAAAGAGAGTTTCTATGTCAGAGATCACATTACAGGTGATAAGATCGGTGGTTAACCCAGCCTATTAAGCATATATGTTCCCAAATGGTATCCTCGAGCCAAATCTCATGTATTACAAAATAAATCTAACTATATGAGAATATTGTCTTACTGTAATGCTGATAATAGAATGGTAGACTAGTGTCTAACAGAAGTATACCCACATCTGTATCACAATTCAACCATTTAACTTGCTTGAGAACATGTTTGCGGTAGAGAGTATTAAAATTTTGCAATGCCATAGTCCAGATTCACTAATGAAGAAAAATCCCAGATTTTAGCTTCAAACTATTATGAAGACATTTTAGGAGTTTGATTCAAGTCTTAATTTCTGGTGTTTGAAATATTTTATTTATAATTTTGGCTCAATGTGTTTGGGATCAGGGTTACCCAGCAAAGGCAGGTAGGGATGAAGTTTGTTGTACACATATCATTTAGGAATTTTCTGATTTAGGGACAACTACCTTAACCAGTAGGCCATTCTTTATCCCCAATAAAGCAATATCAATTGTTTATGGAAAAAAAACATCAAGTAAATTTAACATGTTTTAACATGTAAAATGTTTTATCATTTTATTAGATGGTCTTTTCCAGCAAAATACAATCATCCAGAGAATTAACTTGTCAACATTTTTAATAAAAAGAGCGTTAAAGTTTATGAAATTTATTTAATTTGAATGTAAGCCACTTGCTGAATGGTAAAAGCCTCGTGAATTAGATTATCAGTATACATGAAGTTACTGTGGTTCATTAACGGCACCCTGCTAATTTAACTGAATATGTTCTCTCTAGAAACCTCAAGACACTTCCACTGCGTCTGTGTGTACTGCTCCTCCTGCTGACAAAAAAGCCAAAATGGAGAAATGTTCTGATGATTTTTCACTTATGGCTGGACTGGATGCCCTGGTGGACAACAAGCCCAAGACTGATGAGGTGAGATAGGAGAGCTGTCAATTTGCACTGGTGGTTAAAATATATGCTATATAGCTTGCTCTCATCATCTCTCTCTCTCTCTCTCTCTCTCTCTCTCTCTCTCTCTCTGTGTGTATGTGTCCTCAGGGGGGTTCAATGTCTCTGGATGCCCTCAGTGCTCTTGGGGACACATTGGCAGGACCCAAACCAATTCCCGAATCCCCTAAACTCAGGCCCGAGGACATTGTTTCAGTAAGGGACACAATCTTTAATGTGCTCATTACCTCTGGGCCCTCTGGTTCATCTTGGGTTGAGTGCACACTCCGTACTTTCTCTTTCTTATTATTTCTCTTTTTCTAGCAGCACAGTGGTCCAGTGGTTTGCACTGTTGACTGAGCAAGAAGGTTCTGGCTTTGAACTCTAGGTCCTTTCTGTGTGGAGTTTTCATGCTCTCCATGTTTACATGTGGATCTCCTCTGGGTTTTCCAGTTTCCTCCCACCATCATAAAGACATGCATGTTAGGGTTAATACTCCTGCCTGTGCCCCTGAGCAAGGCAGTGGAAAAAAAGAACTGGAGTTGGTCTCCGGGTGCTGCAGCTGCCCACTGCTCCAATACAATAGGATGAGTTAAGTGTTGAGAACAAATTGTATTATAACCTACACTGACAAAATAAAGTGGCTGTCTTTCTTTTTTCTTTCTTTCATTCTAATCAAGCATAATACACTCAGTCCTGTGCAGAATTAAGGCATCAAGGTCAAAATGCTGGATATCCAGGTTTTTGTTCAGCGTCATGGTCTTTAAAAATGTAGCTTTCAGAATTTCAGGTGCTTGATTTTAGTCAAGACATATTGTTGTGTGCTCTGATCTCTCGGTGCCTGTTCTTCACATATATCGGGTGTTGTTGGCTCTTGTGCTGATATGTCAACGGCCTTTCATTTCCCCCACATGTGGTATTTTAACTTAACTTTTTAACTTTTGTTTCTTCTTCTGTAGGAGGAAAACCTGAAGAAAAAGAAAGATGTGCGTGTTGGAGAGAGGGACGACACTCTCCCCCCAGGGTACCGGTTCACCAAAGACAAACTTAAAGATTTGCCTGCTCCTAAACCTGAGGTGAGGGCACTAAAACTCCTTCTTGTCAACCTACCACCCTGTTTGCTTTTATTCGTCAAGCCATCAGTTTAAAATCATGTCACATGAAGTAAATGGCATTTTTGTCAGGGCCACACTAAGTGCTGATAATTGCGACAATAGACAGATGGAATGAGTTGTATTGCATGAGAGATTTCACAGAATATAAATTTTGAGCCCTCATAACTATCTGAAATCAATATACGTGTCTTTTAATTGGTCACTCTACCTCCTGTGCTTTGTCCCATCAGCCCACCATGGGCACTTGCGAAGCTCTGGACATCTTATCTGGAGACTTGCTGTCCTCTTCATCTGCTCCTGCCGTCCAGGCTCCTGTTGTCACCCCCTCTGCCCCACCTTCACACGTGTGTATTAAGCACTTTTTAGTTCATGTCAAAAGGTCCCTTTCCAGTCGTCTGATGGCCCCTGCTATTAACCAACTTTAAATGTGTTTGTAGGATTTTCAATGGCATATTGCACTCTCGGTTAAAGATAAAGTACGATTATCATCATTTTTTAAACACATTTTCAATTGAGATCCGAATATAAGGACTATGCATTCGTCAAATTCCAGGTTGTAGTTTTTCGATTGTTTCCTTTAAAGGTGAGATAAATAGGGAATGATTCTGTGTCACTGAAATGATTTCCCAGTTTCCTTTTATTCTGTTTTTTATTCCACATCCAAGATGGAAGAGTTGTCTGCTCTGGATTCACTTGCTGGAGATTTTGTTGCTCCAACTAAAGCTTCTGCTGTCCAGGCCACCGTTGTTCCTCCTGCTAAAAATAAGCCTGAGGTAAACTTTCTGTTCCCCTGCAATGTGTGTACTTAACAAGTCCAACTTAGTGCTAGTTGATCTGAAAAATAACCACAGATGTTATGTAATAGATGAGGTCGATTTTTACTTGTCGCAATTAGTCCCCATGTGGTGGAGGTGGACATGGACTTAGCTGGAGCTTGAGTGGGATCATGGATGGATGCCTTTCCTGATGTCATGTAGTTGGTTTGAACCCACAACAACTGGCTTATCAGTTCCTAAAGTATGGTTTCTACCAATGAGTCCCCACATAATGTTATGCAATATCAGTACTTGTCTCTCTCTGCCTACATTTGGAAAAATACCACATGTAAAACTCTAAATGCAGGTCCTCCCTTTTGTATCAAGATATGACAATATCCAATTTAACCCCGATAGAACATTACTCCAAGATTAGCTCAGTGGTTAACACGCTTGCTTCAGAAACTGACGAGTCAGAGCCAGCAGGCTCAGCCAGCAGGTTCAAATCCACTACAGGGGGTCAGGAAGGGCATCCGGCCTTAGTCCCCCAAGTGACATCTAAGATCATGCCCACCCCCACCTCGTGGGGACTAATCACGACACGTAAAACTGGCCTTTCACATTTTATCTATTCACATTGTTTTTATTTAGGTTTGCATGTGTACCCATTGATCCACATTCCAGCTATCTCTCTGCATTTCTCGCCATATCTTCTTCCTTTGCTCCTCCCAGCTTTATCTCCTGTTCATCTGTGCAACTCTAAGCCTGACTCACAAAGAGGTGAATCAGTGAATCACCAGGTGATTTCTTCAGTCTGAAGAAATCACCTGGTGAGTCACGAAACGTTTCCAAATAAACTTCTGATCCAGTTGAACTGATTCACCTCTTTTTGTGATTTCCATACCTGGATTATTGAGCATGCATCACGACATCTAAGCCTGACTGTTTGTCTGTTTTCTGCATAGGGTGCCCCCATGTCTCTGGATGCCCTCGATGCTCTTGGAGACACCCTGGCAACCCCTAAACCCACTCCCAAACCTCCTAAACTCAGGCCTGAGGACATGGTTTCGGTAAGGGGGACAACTGTGCACCAGCATAGTGAACTCGGCAACACACTTACCTGTATGATTGTGCTGGGTTAATAATGTTTCCTTATAACACAGTGTACTGTTATGTCCACAGACCCCCGATGGATTATCATTGCATACAAAGTACAAATACAACAATGAGTCCTGTAAACTTCATGAAGGGGGGATCACAATCGCTTCATGTTTTCACCACCATGTGCCATTAAGCATGTAGTTACATTTATGTACACATGTGTCTGGTGTGTGTACAGGAGGACAAAGCAGACTCGAAGAAGGGCGAGCGTGTGGGAGAGAGGGATGATGCCATCCCCCCAGAGTACCGGTTTGCAGAAGACAAACTCAGAGACCTGCCTGCCCCTAAGCCTGAAGTAAGATCATCACCAAGCTTTAGTGTTGGACTGAGGATTTATCAGCACTGATATAAAAGTCAGTTTCCTGAATGAACTAGCTTATCAGTATGAGTTGTATTTTATCATCACAGCCCTAAACACATAGTTGGTGCAGACATGTAAATAGTAGATGTTTCCTCTGGTTTGTGCATATGAACAAACCTCTTGTTTCCTTGATTTAGAGTAGACAAATGTAAAAAACCCTTTTGGAATTGCTGTATTAATAAACTTGTATCACTACTCATGATGCTGTAGCATAAAGATGAAGGTTGAATCAACGGTGCAAGCAACAATGATCTATGTTTTCCATCAGTGGTATTGTAGCTGGAATTTCACTGAAATATTTCATGCCTTTATTGTCATGAGCTAAATACACACATTGCCAAAAAGTTTAAACCTTTATACTTTTAGCCTAGTGAGTCCCTACCACCCCGACCTTTCCTCAATCTCTTTTCTCCTCTCTCCCCTCAGCCCACAATGGACACCGGTGAAGCTCTGGACATTTTGTCCGTCGACTTCATGTCATCCTCATCCGCTCCTGCCGTCCAGGCTCCTATTGTTATCCCCTCTGCCCCTGTAGCACAAGTAGGACATGAAACTTTAAACTGCAATGACATGTATAGATCTCTTCAACTGATGGGAACTTCTACTGTATAACTATGTTTTTAAGTGCATGGAAACCTATACAGCTTTTATTTTGTTCAGAACATGTTTCTCCTTCTCTTTCTGCTCCTTTCAGTCCTCTGCAGACTTTGCTCTTGATGCCCTGGCAGGAGAGTTTGTTGCCCCCGTTGCTGCACCTGCTGTGCAGTCTGCTGTCAGTCATCCCACAGAAACCTCGCGCCAGGTATACACACACACACTCAAATGAACTTCAGTAGTAAGCCAAGCATTTGTCTTAAATCAGAACACACACACTTCCACAGATCCCCATGCACATCAGTCTTTCTCTGGCCATTGTACTTGCACATGAAATATGTGACACATGATTTTAGCCTTTACAAAATGTCAGAACTTTTGTACCACAGAACATCTCATTAATTTTTTGAGTGTATGTGAGCGCGTGGGTGTGTATGTGTTTCTGTATCCACCCATTTGTTCACATGTGCATGCATGCACCCTTTGTGTGCACTTTCAGGTGTCAACAGGACTAACAGATGCTCTAGATGCCCTGTCAGACACCTTGATAGACACCACTCCTGCCCCAAAGCCCGTCCCACAGCCCACCAAAGAGATTGTAAAGGTAGCCATCCTTTGCTTGGAAATGGTGTAATTCGGGATATGAGTAAAATGAGAAGGGATCAAAAATGAAATGATCGTGTCTCATGAGTAAATTAATGAAAATATATAACTGGGTGAAAAAGTGCCATCCCATTTCTGCTGTCTCTGTGGTTGCTGTAGGAGAAAAATATAGTTGAGGAGAAGTTGATCAAGATGGGAGAGAGAGACGACAGTCTACCACCAGAGTACCGACCCACTGAGGAAGATCGCAAGGTAGACTGACATCTGTTGTACATTATTTGATTGTGAATGTTGCATATGCCGAATAACCATCGCAACACAGTACAGGTACTTTGGCCATTGCATCACACAGCACCCCTGAAACAAAATGGAATACTCTTACTGTCTGAACCAAAGTATTGGCTGGTCTGTTTTAGTGTATTTGAACATTTTACTTCAGCATGATGATTCATACAGTTTTCCTCTTAAAGGCAATGGCAGAAGCCAAGGCTATAGCAGATGTCACACCTAACCAGGTGAGATCCATATCCTCCAGATGACTAGTATTTAGTTAAATGAGACCTCAAAGTCATCCCACACCTTTAACATGCAGTTTGGCTTTAAATCACATGACTGTATTTGGTTTCTCTCTCCAAGTCTCTGAATGATGAAGAAGCTTTGGACCTGCTGTCTGGTGACTTCTCTGCTGCTCCTTTGCCAGTAGCACAAACCGTATCTGCAGCTGGCACAAAAGAGTTGGTCCCTCCTGTGCTGGACTCAGAACCTCTGAAGGTGAAAATCCAGCCGTTTAATTCACATCGCCAGTATACTTTCACCCCGAACCAAATTGTAGCCCTTGACTTTGAAAATCCTTTTGACCCTATGCTCTTGCACTATGTGACTGTTGCATTAATAGCTTAATGAATGGTAAGTACATTGGCTCATAGGTTAGTTAACTAACATGATTCTCTCCCAGCCAATGGCAGGTCCTGTCTTAGACTCACTGGCTACTACCTTGACCCCAGATGTCCCAGAGGTCAAAACTAAGGAAGATAAGCCAAAGGTAAATGGGAAAATCTGCATGGATTATGCTGTTATTATCAAAATACATAACCTTCTCAATTAATAAACTTGGTTTGAAAAGATAAAAATAACTTCATCATTTTTAAGCTATGGATGCAAGTTTTCATAGTTGCAAAGCACACACTCACCCCCCCATCATAGCTCAAAAGGCTCGCTACAAGGATCTATAGCTCCCAATCCTATCCGTCATCACCCTGGAGGTGTCCACCCTAACCCAGGTGTCGACTTTGTTACAGGGCAAGAGCAAGTCAAAGTCAAAGTCAAAAGTAAGCATATGACCTGCTGCATGAAGAGCCAAATAAAACTGGACATGTTCTGCTTTGGGGAAAGTTGCTTGTAATTAAGCAAAAGTCCAAGAAGTCTTCACCCAGCTGCTGCATGTTCTTTGCAGGGGCTGCTTTTGCTTATTATTTGGTTTCTCAAAACTGAATCAAAATGAATATCAAGATCTCGCCAACAACACTCGAATGGCTTATTTCAGCAGGCCTCGCATTTCTCCAGTTCTTCATGCTCAATGCTTTGCCCTTTTATTTTCCTTACAAAAGCAACATTTGATTTCCATTTCCGCACATCATATTTAATCTCATGTAATTTGCATGCATCCGCAAAGGTATCCCTCTTTCCTTGTGTGCCTCTAATCTTTGGTCTTGTGTTTCAGAAAAACCATGCAGAAGACCCATCTGCTAAAGACCAGCCATCTGATGTGTTAAGCTCAGATATCGTGCAGACATCTTCAAAGAAAGGTGGCAGGAGATAGACCTCTTGGTGAGAGAGAAGACATAACGAGTGCCTTACACGTGAGATAACCGTTAAATTGCAAAGCCTTTTTTATTGACTGCTGAATGTGTTATATGTTTCAGGGTCTCAATACAACCACATCTCCCCAGTCAAAGGGAGGTTTTACTGAGGGGGCACATCTGTTGATGATGATGAATTTATTTTTCTATATGCTGGAGAATGTATACTTGGATGAAAGGAAAAATCTATACTTGTTGAACATGCCACACACACTGCAATGCCTTTTTTTAAAAATCTTGGCTGCACACTTTATAGATTGTTTGTTTTTTGGGGGTGTTCATCTATCTTCGAAAATACAAAATGAAAGGAAAATTCATAAAACGTACAAGGAAGGCACAGAGCAAGTGTTACTAAGGGGATAAAATGAGAGGCCAGAAGAAAGGGGGATCTCAAGATGAGTTCGTTTTACCTATTGCAAAAGCTTGTTGGTTTGTGTGCCAAGTATTTCAAGGGATTTAAGGCATTGCACATCAGAGTACTCGCAGCGTATACTAGCTGACAGTTTGTATATTTTTCATTGTTACACTAGTAAAACAACCCTACAATTAAACTTTTAACAAAAATTACAAAATTTAAGTAAGACCAAAAAACAACAACAACCCTCTTTTTTATGGTGTTCCCACCTTGTTGAAGCAGTAGTAGCTATCAGCTAGCATGGGTGTGTTGTAGCAGGATGTCCGTGCCACCCTCGAGAAGCCAAGTATTCTAACATGTCATCAACGTGTCATTAAAACACTATTGTACAGCTTAGTATGCTCACACTGATGATAACACTTAGTTTATATTATGACAGCGTTGAAGAATTTTTCAGGATGTAGTCGTCTTGATTCTGTGCCCGAGAGCTTTCTCTAACTAATACTATTAATTACCGTCTCTAATGAAAACTGTCTCATGTGTGCAATCTGCTTTGTAACAAAAGCTTTCTTTGGTTTCTGCGGTGCACTTGCTGGGTGGATTGTGCTCGGTAGATTTCCTTTGTTTGTATATTGTAAAAAAGACATTTTGCTCTGTACAAGACACTGTATGATTTACACAGTCCATCGTTTTTTCATGTGTAATTTCCAAATTATTAGAGTAAGCCCATTTTTTTCCCCAAAAGATTTGTTCATCTGTAAGTGAAAGAGAGGAGAGCTATTTTGGATATTGGGATAATAATTGAAATCAAAAGAGACCAGGTGGAGACTCTGGCTCCCTCTATTTTCACCTATAAATACAGCAAATGGCTCATTTAGTAAATAAATGAATCAAATAAAGATAATGCTGGAAACACTGTTTCAGTAGCAGGCTGTTTCTTGAATACATACACTTTAGTATCATGTTGTGCATAATATGAATGAAAGGAAAAACAAACTAATGTGTATATATTTCTCTATCCTCTACAGTTTTTTTAGTGCATAGTTCTCGAAACCCACTTCCTTTGAGTGGGGGGGGTTCAGATGTGTATGAAATGTCGTTACTCTGACTGCATCAAAAATATTTGATCTTTGCTTTGAAGCTCTGAACGAGTGGGAACGTTAATGAAAAGGACTATAATAAATAAATAAATAAATACATTTCAAATAATGAATTCATATAACAGACTTTATATCTTAGTTGAATTATACTTTAGTTACAATTAAGTCAAATCCACAAGGTTTCCAAATGTTATCTATTCATTTTCAAAATAAGTACGTTATATTAATCACTCACGATTTCATTCTTAAAGTGGACTCTCGTACAGAATGCATGTCATTAATGACTATTTTCTATAACATTCTACAGTTGAATGCTTTTCGAAAGTGTAACCATACATATGTTGAAGCTAACAAGGAAACTGAGATGTCGATCGTAAAAAAAAAAAAACATGTATATTTGATCTTTTAATGAATAATATTTTTGAAATTACATAATTATGACATTAAATATTACAGTACCTTCTCAGGTTGTTTTCGAGAAGAACAAAAGCATAATTTGAAATGGGTCATAGGTTATAGTTGCTTGTTAGCAGCTTAAAGTGTTCAGACTGCTGTTGAGCCAAAGACTTAGACTTATTTTTCTTTTTTTGTGGTTGGTCGTCCCTTGGTGATGAATGTTACAATGCAACATCAACAATAATGGCAAATGGACAGCGCTCAAACAGAACATTGAAGGATATGTACAGAAGAAATCAGATTACACACATCTGTCAGCCATTGCTTATTTCTGTGGACCTGTCACCAGTTGTCTGCATGGGAAAACAAACCCATAGACCAATTTTTAGACAAACTCCTAACTTTAAATATACTCAAAAGACTTGCAATCAAATCAACAAATGTGCATAATATGCGACATTTACCATGTTTGCAAACTTACTTTATTTTGTAATGGTGGGGGCATCCCCTCGTCTTTATCCCTGAAACAATTTGATAACATTATCAAAAAAAGTGTTAACACACCCACAACCCCACACAAATATTAGAAGGTGAACCTTGAAATGAAAACAAAGGGGTGGTGTAGCTCAGTGGGTAGAGCGGTCATCTGGCAATCAGAAGGTTGCAGGTTTGATCCCTGGTCCTGCAGAAAGCGTGTTCTTAAGCAAGACACTGAACCCCTAACTGCTCCCTGAGCACCATATGGTGGCAGCTCACGGCTCCTATACAATAGGATGGGTTAAAATACAGAAAATTCCAAATTTCCTCCTTTATTATTAATATTGTTATTCAATGGGGAGTGAGTAGGGACCAATTAATATCCTAAAGGCTTTTGATCCCAGGTCAATACGCTTACGTAAAAGAATTAGATTTTCCAAAGACATGAATATCAGAGCTACGAATACATCCCTAGGAATAATCTAGATGAGCTCCCTGTTCAATACAAAAGCTTTCTCCAGACTTGAGGAGAGGAGACAAGAGGGAGGAAAGGTTAACTCACGGCTGCAGTAGCAGAGGGTGATGATGAGGAGCAGGAGAAGAAGGCTGCACCCCCCTCCCAGTGACCACAAGACGGGGTTACACACTATAAGACTATCTGGAAATGAAAGGTTAGCACTGCTTAAATGTGTGGTCGTCACATATATTGTCTCATATCGAATTATGGTTTTAGTTAATACAATACTGCAAGACAGTAACATAGAATGGAGCCACATATGAGTGAGGTTACATGTTATAACAGAATGGGTCATTATGTCAGTGCATGTACTCTTTTCTGGTGTTATTCCAGGAACACATGCCAGGGTGGATGTGGACAACATCAGTGTGTTGGTGGTGGCCGGTGGTTCTGGTGTCGTTTTAAAGGCCTCTTGAAGGAAGAGGAAATAGAAAAAAGTGCAATAGCATCGCTTCAAAGTATTACATCAGAATAATCACCAGTTTATTAGGTTTGTATGACGGCAAACTCACAGTTTTAAAGTTTGTTTGATTAATCAAAGGCAGCTCACCTCCGGTAAGTAACTTCACCTCACCGAAATGCAACACTTGGTTGTAGAGGGAGCCACAACTATATGTGCCGCTGTCACGGGATGTGTTGAATGACTTCAGTACGATGGTATTTTTGGACTTTCCGGGCACATTGAAGATTGTTGAGAAAGAAGATGACAGAGACTTCAAATTGCCATCGCTGTGAAAAGAGGCGATGTATTTCATGCCATAGTGGTTTGACAACTTGAACCAGACAACTTGACTTTTGGTGTCGGATGGCGAGCACCGGATCTCAACTGTGGCGCCCTCTCTGATGCTCCCTCTTCCTGAAACGCCATCTGTAATGCAGACAGGGAACATTATTGGTGAAATAGAGTCAACACCGTGTTGGTCATCTGAGAAGACGTTGGGATGTTTCTCACTACATATCTGATGCGCTAAATTGTAAAAGTACTGAGAAAGTATCGTCCGAGAAGGAAATTTCGGAAAGTGAAGATTTAAAAGAAAACTTACTTTGAAAATAAAGCAGAAGTGCTAGAATCTGTGTAATTTTGTCCATTTTTTCCTCTCTCACAAGGCCTTGGCTTGCCAGCAGGTCTTTGGGTTTGTCAGAGACCACAGTGAGAGGAGTCAGTGAGGTGTGTAGCCACGCCCACCTGGCATCCTTTGCTCCACGCTGTCGAATGGGGTCGTTGCGGCTGAGTTGCAGAGACCTCATGCGGAAGTTGTCTCAAAGATGCCAGAAGTTACTCCTCCTCTCTACTCAGGCCCCCTTTGACTGTCAAGCAGAGTCCATTTTATTTGCATGGCCCATTATCACAAATTAACAATTTGCCTCAGTGGACTCTACATCAACACAGCATCCTGTCCTTAGACCCTCACGTCAGATAAGGAACAATCTCCATAAAACCCCTTTAACAGGGAGACAAATAGGAAGAAATCTCAGGGAGAGCAACAGAGGAGGGATCTTTCTTCTAAGACGGACAGCGGTGCAATGGATGATGTGTACACAGAATAAGACAGAATTTACAGCACACAACACTGAGATGATAACAGAATTATAATAGAATTATAACAGACATATCAATAATAATAATTACCTTTATAGTGACAGTGCTAATTAATGAGCATCTAGAATGCAAACATGTCAGATCAAGTCACTGTGCCAAGACACATGATATGGGGCAGATAGATGATGGATGATCTGGTTTGCAGGATCTAAACACATGACCTCATCCATAAACTACCGGCAAAACAGAAACCACTATTTAAAAAGTATCTCACAGATTCAATTGTTTCATTTACAAAGAATGCCAGTGTTCTTGGAAAAGAAGGTTAACTTTTATTTTGCACCAAGAGAAAGAACAGCATCATCTACATAAGCTATGTCAGCTCACAATGGTGGCCAAGGTGGGGCCAGCGGTTTTGTGGAGAGGTACACACAAATTATTTCAAAAAATCTAAAATATGTTCCTCATAATACAGCTGCCTCTTGTACAGGTTTTCAATAAAGAGAGTTAGTAGACATGATTTGGTTAAATTGGGTAAATTACGGTTTGGATAGAATCAGAAACCTGTTTGAGGTCATAGAGAGTTGGGGGTTATTGTGGTCTGATCACGTGACTGTACAGAGGTTATGGTGTTCACAGACGGCTCTGTGTAATTCAGCACCATATTCAAATATCTACATGCTAGCTCAGAGTCAGTAATTGTGTGACCTCTTGTGAGAATAGTATGATGGCTGACCAGAAATCAGTTAAGTTGTCATAAAGCGCTTACTGTGATATGACCTGTGCTCTAACATTTTGATTTGGGTTAAAGGGACGACCAGGTATTTACACAGGGGCGGCCTTGGCCACCCCCTAGCCAGGGGTCCTAACCAGGCGAGATACTACACTTTGCGCCATTGTTTGTACATGCGCAGTAACGGGTCAGATGTCATCTGATTGGATGACTTGTATGTCAATCAAGTGACGGGATGGCTGATAGGCTGACATCTATTTTCTACATTCCATGCGAGCTAGCAACACTAGCGTTGCGATCGGCTGGTAGATCGCTATGGACGTAATGAACACCCCTACCCTAGACCCTCTCTGGGCACCCGGACTCCCAGAGGAGATCAGATATTAGACGTGAACAACTCAAATGTGAAAGATCATCTCACAGTTGCAGAGAACAAAACCTCTCTGCGGGTTAAATGAGAAAGATAAGCCTTATGTGGCGCAACATTGAGCCCACCCTGTCTCTTCCACAATGCTGAAAGGCACAAATGTGGTGATGGACGTCAGTGTTTGACATTCTACACTGGTGTGGGTGTAGTGTACCGTCTGCTCCATAGGCAGATGTCAGAGATTAGCCAGATAGACTGTCACAGACCAAAACAGACGACAACCCCTTTCACTTGTGTCGCAGGAGGAGGTATCAGACACGCTCCTTGACTCTAGAGAGAAATCATCATGATGGAAACATGATCACCATCAGTCCAGGTCAACACATAGTCGTTCTCAGTCAGTGGGGGATTCTGTTATTCTGTTAACACTTGGTTTTTCCTGGAAAGAGTGTCCAGTCAGAATGACACCGGTTAGCTCACTTCTTCTTTCCATCCCTTCTTTTTCAGGTCTGAGTCACACATTCACACATGTAACCCGACTTCCTCAACACACACATGCACGTACACACACAGAGGGAGAGAGAAATCATGTCATGTACCCCAATGCCTGCATGGGTTTCTTTGTCTTGGTCACATAGGGGTATCCAAACTGAGTGAGACCTTCATCTGTGTGTCTGTGTGTGTTTGTGTGTGTGTGTATGCGTGTGTGTGTGTGTGTGTGTGTGTGTGTGTGTGTGTGTGTGTGTGTGTGTGTGTGTGTGTGTCTGTGTGTGTGTGTGTGACCGGGGCAAACAT
>OMLC01036040.1:10832-22242 GCA_900302585.1 Regalecus glesne
AATGCGATCTTCGAGAACTGACAAGTTAGAGCCTGTGGTTTTGAACCTACTGAGGGGCCTCAGGAAAGGCATCTAACCTTAATCCCCTGTGCTTCACCTAAATCCATGTCCACCCCCACAATTCGGGGACTAATCGTGACATGTCAAAACAGATCTACCTTTTTAACACTTTGGCCAGAATGTTTCCCATTCAACATTTTATCTCACTGAGAGAGGCAATGAGGCTGACGTGGGGCATACGTATTGGAAATCGAACAAGGGTGTAAAGCTGTACTCTAAGGAAGTCCACATGTAATGTAGGCTGATGAAAATGAGGTTTCATGCTGCAGACTATGGCAGAGGCATTTGATGTGGTGGCCATGAGCTGGGCCAGTTTAGCGCTGCATCGTTTCTGCCGGGCCAAGAAAAGTTGAGGCAATTAGATCAAAAGTCCATGACCGACGTCCACCTCAGCAACTGATCTCTGGAAGGCTCGGAATCAAGCTTTCACTCAGGTTAAAAGAGGCTAAAAAACAGAAAGTTTCCTTTTTCTCAAAAATCCTTTGAGTTGTATTGATACAAGTCTATTTTGAACATTAAGCGTGTTTAAGTCTGGGTGGCATGTTAGTGCAGCAGTTAGCACTGTGGCCTCACAGCAAGAAGGTCTAGGGTTCGAATTCCTACCCAGCTCCTTTCTGTGTGGAGTTTGGATGTTCTCCCTGTATCTGCATAGGTTTTCCTCCAGGTGCTCTGGTTCCCCCCCCACCATCAAATAGACATGCATGTAAGGATTAATAATCCTGTCCGTGCCCATGACCAAGGCAATCGGAAAAGTAACCGGAGCTGGTCCCTGGGTGCAGCAGCTGCTCACTGCTCCTACACAACAGGATGAGTTCAATACAGAGAACACATTTCATTGTGTGTCTGAACAGTGACAAATAAATAAAGCTTCTTCTAAAATCAGAGGGGAAGTGCCAGTGCAGAGCTCATTTGAATCTCCAGAGGGGTTTTGCATTTTTCTCCCATAGCTTCCTCCTCACAACCGTTGGAAACGGCTTACCTCAGGAAGGACCGGTTTCAGCTGGAAAGATGTGCCCTGTCACGTGAACTCTTCCCAATTCATCTGTGCTAATCCTGCACTGTGCACCATCGGAAGTAATAATTTGCACAAGACAGCGCTAACGTCCGAGTGTGTGAGGTAAATGGTACAACTCGGTGCCAGCAGGAAAAAAGCCGCTTCTTGGAATGACTCATGTGTGCACTTCTTCTTCCTGGTCTTGGTGTCTGTTGTAGATTACATTTATATGTGGGTCACCTCATGCAGACATGTCTAGTTACCCAGGAAAATGATTGTCTTTAAACAGAGTGGATAAGTGGAGTAATGGCCTTTAATGTGGCCTTTATTGCCCCAGTGATGAACTGCATCAGTTCATCACTGGGCCCTGCATTTTATTACTGTGAATAAATGTCACATTCAACATTGTGAGCCGTCTGAGAAAATTGGATGGACCTCCCTAACAAAACGCAGATAATTACACTCCGTCCTTTTCATTTGTATAAAGCCAGTATTGTCACTTCTTGCTTTTAAACCCATTAACTGTGGTACCAGACCTCAGGACTGGCTAACCTCGGATACAACACGTGCACGTACAGAGTTTGGAAAGACTGCTCTCTGGCTCTATGCACTTCATAGGAACAAGGAAATAACGCTTCATCCATAAGGGATTTGCTGCAGTTCTCTTGTCTCTCTTGAAAAATAAATCCTGATTTCAGTGAGACCATCGGATTAAACAAAGAAGAGGATGCTTTACTCATTTGTCACTGATCATACATACAAAAATGTGTTCAGTGCATTCAACCCGTCCTATTGTATACAAGCAGTTGGGGTGTCGGAAAGGGGATCCAGCCTTGACCCCTCCAGCTCCATCTTAGTCCGTGTCTACCCCCCACAATGTGGGGACTACTTGTGAGATGTAAAACAGACCTCTCTCATTGTTCAGGAGCAGCTGCAGCACCCAGGGAACAACTCCAGTTCTTTTTCCTACTACCTTGCACAGGGATACAGGGAGGAGTATCAACCCCAACATGGATGTCTTTTTGATGATGGGAGGAAACCCACACAGATAGATTGAGAACCCGTTAACTCCACTACGAAGGGATTTGAACCCAGGCCCTTCTTTCTCTGAGGTAACAGTGCTTACTGCTGCACTGTCAAAGGTATCATCAAACTTATGTACTACAAGAATTCTTGTGACCTCCTGAATCCACAGTTTTCTAATATCCTGCCGTGTTGTTCAGCAGAGAGATAATTACATCTGCAGGAGATCTCTCCGCACTCCATCTCATCCCATTGGCGTGCCTGAGCAGAGCCACTATACCCCAACTCTAGCCCCGCCCACCCGGCTCTCCTGTCAGATAACAGACACAAGGCATTCAGCACCATCAAACTGGCAGCACCACTGAGCAACAGTGATTCATTCAGAAAGCAGGTTGATCTGTCATCCTAATCCGGGCCCAACCTTTCAAAGGTATTGATCAATGATCTCTCACAGAGGCATTACAGACACTCAATGGGGAATGGTGTCTGCCAAAGAACGGTCTGCCCAGCTTCCACTGGTCTGGAGAAGAATTAAAGGGGGAACAAGAAGAAGAAGAATGGAGGCTTTGGAGGTAAACGGAGCGTAAAAACAGGGAAGGGTGAGAGACTGCCTTGAGTTTGAAAACACTGCTGAGACTGGAAAATAGGAAACCATGTTCAAATTGTCTATCAGAGCCAGAGTGAGGATATAAAAGGGGCAAAATGTGGCTTTGTGAAGGGTATTGATGAATTAATGACTCCCGTTTTCTTCTTTTGACCCTCCCCCACTTTTCCTCCCACCATACCAGACCCCTATTGCGGTCGGAGAGAGTCTGGGTTTCCACATGTGGATGCTGGTACACATCAAGATTCCTAGTGTTTATACAAATGAAGATCTGGTAGGAATAAAATACTGCCAAGGAACATCCTAAATATTATACAGCCCGGCACTAAAATCCTATTCACTTGTGAACCGAGGCTTGACATTCGCAGACGTTGTGCAGGCCACCCTTGCTCGTCTATGCAGAGCTCTCTCCTCTCCTTCTGCTATGCATCAACCGCAAATGTAGCCTGCAGGCTGCATGAATTGGGGCACAAACAATAACGGTAATCATGGAAAATCATGTGCTGCTCTGGTAGAGGAGACCAGCTGACTGCCTGACTGCTCTGGCCTAGAGGGCCTGTCCAAGCAACAGAGAGAGAGAGAGAGAGAGAGAGAGAGAGAGGGGATAAGGATTCACCTCTCATCCTCCCAGCTCACCCTCTTAGTCATCTTCCTTTCTATACTCTGCCCTTGTCAGGGAGTTTCACCATCTCCCCTCCCTCTTGACAAGCGCAACCATCCCTCCACCCACTTCCTTCTGCCCCCTCCCAGAGGTGTGCAGAATGGTACATTCCATGACTACACATGCTCATCTGATGTTACTGACCGAGTCTTCAACAGGGACGGGAGGACACATCTTGTGGGTGACTTGTGTGCATGCATGTGTGTTTGTCTATCTGGGGGGGGCAGGACCAACATTGACTCAGGGCAATGTGTTGATGACCAAGCTCCTAATGAGCACCATCAAGCTGGAGGATAGTATAGCAGGAACCCACCAGATTAACTAAGAGACATCATTACGTTTTACATTTTATTATATTTTGTGATTGATTTGCAATCTTTAACTCCATAATCCCCGTGAATGCAATGTCTGAGTCACTCTATATGGGAAAACACAGAGCTTTGGAGAACGGGCTTGTTCACGGTGTCTCTGCCGAAGCTCTAGTCTTGAGAGTCATGAATGGGGGAACCCAAGAGGATCAATTGGCTCCTCTGTACAGAAACCTAGTGCAATCCAAGCTCTCATTACGACATGGGTGTGTGAGTGATCAATAGGCGGGTGTTTCATTACGGTCCGGCTGAGCAGAGACAACGCCGAGGACCAGCATCTAGAAGTGGTGTTCGGTAGAAACGACTTACACATCTACAGTGACCACCCCGTCCCCATTACTCACAGACGGAGTAGTTGGGGACTGTGTGTTCATTCCTGTTTATGTATTTGTGTAAAGCAGTGGCCAGGCTTCAGGTTGTTGTCATTTTGTGTCCGATAGTGAAAGAGAGGGGGGGGTCATTGCTAGAGGCAGCAAACTGTTCAAAGAGTTTGTGGGAAACTGGGGTTTACCGGCACTGACCGGCAACAGTAGGACCAGCCGAGGTCTAAGAGCAGCAGTGGCAGCAGCCTTCAGTGGAGCCATGTTTGGCAACAGTAAACAAACAGCGTGGAGAGGAAAAGGCCCCTGTGGCCCCCCAGGCCTTCTGACTATAGTAACACACAGCTGAGTGCTGCTTGTGTCACCATACTGGCGGTGTTGAGAAGGGGGTGGGGGTCATATGTGCCTGCTGCTGCCGCTGCTGCTGGCATTGGGGTTGTCTACACGCTCCAGATCTCTCTTTCCCATTCTCTCTTTCTGTGAACTCAAGTTGATGGAGTACCAGCTGGCAGCCTGTCCACTGGCAGAGAGAGCAAGTGTGGATTAGCTTGCGGTAGGGGGACTAAATACGTCAAAGACCACCCAAAATTGAAAACATTGGAATTTTGGTGAAACAACCCTCCCCATCACCACCTTGTTAAGCAATCTCAGAGCAAATAGCTGCAGGCAAAGGAAAAAGTGTTCAGGATTCAGAGCAGAACAAAGTGGCAGCGTGTTGCGGGACTCAAACAGGTATGGCCGCCTGGCTCTACCAGGCTGGGAAAGCGGATGGAGGCAGCTATGACAAGGGTGTGACTGAGAAGACCTCCAGAGCCCGGCATTGACAGGAGTCTGTGGTACAAGCCAAGCGGGTATTTTTATTATTTTTTTTATCTTTATTTTTTTTGGGGGGGGGTCGTCATCTCATTTGCCTTGTCTCTGTATGCCCACACTGCTGCTCACCAAAGGAGGCTTCAGTGTGCCGTTCAAGTCAGAGGCATTCTGGCAGTAGCTGTACACTTGGAGTGGCTCTCAGGGAGGGGCACTTGAAACAAATATAGCTTAGGGTTGCCCACTGATCCCAACAGTGTTATCTGCTGTGGAGTAAAAACGGTCCAATGAAACATGGTGATGGACGGAAGGGAATGTTGGGTGAGGAGGGAGGGACATAGAAGAGACGGGGCTGCTGTTAGATTGTTATGTGCTAGCAGGCTGCAGCGCTGCCTGGGAGCATGGAGAGGGGGGTGGCGAATGTCACTCCAATCAGTCTGACATGTCATGAAGAACAGCAGAGCCATAACCTCTGCTGGATTCAGAGAGACACAGAGGGAAAGAGGGAGACACGGGCAAAAGCGAAATGACAGAAAAGATGGCTGCAGGAAGAAGAGAGATCAAAAAAGGAGGAGATTAAGAAAGAAGAGGGGAGAACAAAGGGGAAGGAAGTATGAGGTGGGCCATCGCTTAATCCTGCCAGTGCTGGAGGCCTTGGTGTGAGTCAAGTGAGATCAGCGAAGACGCACTCACAGTCTGGCTAGTCTCCAAATGAGACAGTCACCACCTCCTTTGTGCTTAGATGCGAGTGCGTGCACTCTAATGGAAGTTCCAGAAGCAGTTCACTTTCCCTCTTTAAGCACCATACTGCATGACTGTGACCATGACACTGTTCCTCCTACAAAAGCTATTTAAAACGCCTCCTGCACTACAGGAGGGATCACAGAGTGTGCATCAACAGGAGCGAAAACACTTACATCCTCATCAATCCATATCAAACCACATAAACTATATAAGAAAGACAGTCACGTAAACTGCGGCAGATTAATAAAGCCGTTTTCACTGGATCGTCACCAGGAAGAGCCCGACTGCAGGAGTGACATGGAATTTAAGCCCGGGTGCCAGGAGGAGTGCCTGAACCGTATGTCAGTGCCGTCATCACGCAACAATAACAACCATACATCACCACGGCAACCAGGAAAATGTTATTCGGCCACCCTCAGCGCCCCGAAAGGAACATGGTGGATTGGATCGTTAGGTGGCAGAGAACAAAAATTCCAAGTTCATCATTTCACCAAATCAATGAGAAAAGACACTTCTGCAAAGCCTACATGTGTTTCTCTGATAGGTTCTGACCACAACATCACTCCATCAGCGCTTTGCATTGTCCAGCGCCGTATGCACTATTTCTGACAGAAGATGGCTGATGGGTAAAAGCAGTTATTCTGACATATATAGACAGGGCTTTGAATGCTCTGTTTTCTCAGAGTGCCCTTTTTCTTTTTTCTTTTTTGTAGTAATCAGGTTTGCTTCTTTTTCCCATCTTCCACCCTCAGCTGTCTGATGCCCATACACTAGTGTACATTCTGGAAGAGGACAGGAGCCCCAGGCAATATGTGGGACCTAGAAATTGGATAACCAGCAGTTCAAATCTATACATATGCTCCCATAAATAAGTGGTACACCGTAAATCCAGACTGGTGCTACAGAGCTAGAGAAGTGCATGGTAAGGGGAGAGAGCTATATAAAAGTGTTACATGAAGAGAGGGACAATTTATTCCAGACATCAAAATAAAGGAGTTTAACTGGGTTAGAGTCAAATGATTTCATAAGACTAGAACGGGAAAGGGGGGCACTGTGCCTCAGTGGGAAGAACAGTCATCTGACGATCGGATGGTTGCAGGTTCGATCCTCGCACCTGCAGAGAAGCATATCGAAGTGCCCTTGACCAAGTTCCCAATGTTCCCCTAATAGCTCTGCCCTGTGATGGACTGGCAACCTTTCCAGGGTGTATCCCCGCCTTTCACCCAATGAGAACTGAGATAGGCCCGTGAGACACAACTTTGGATAAACAGTTGACAATGGATGGAAGGACGGATAGAGGGGGAGAGGCAGGATGCAGAAATCTTTTTTAGAGGGGGCTGGATTATATCTAAAGAAGAAGTCCATCCATGGACTACCACTTATCCAAAGTCAGGTCACAGAGTCATGCTGAAGCCTATCCCAGTGCCTATTTAGTGAAAGGTGGGGAAACAGCCTGGACATGCCAGTCCATCACAGGGAATATCAGTTAGGGGAACAGTGTCATGCTCAAGGACACTTTGACTCAATTCTCTGCAGGACTGGGGATCAACCTGCAACCTTCTAATCACCAGACAACCGCTCTACCCACTGAGCTATGCTGCCCCTTCCCTTCACATTGTTTTCAGATGAACGGGTATCTATGTACATGGTGTAGCCTGGCCTAGGCCTATACATTTAGCCAACTTCGAGCCAGAAGCCAGGCACTTCTTCTGCTGACACATGTGAGACACATTTGCTTCCAGGGAGTGGGCATTGGACACCCTGAGAAAAGCTCGGAGATGTTGATTGGTCAGTCTGGACCTATGCTTTGATAAATCAAAGTTCATAATTGAGAACAGTGTCTCACACAGCTAAGTGCTGCTGAAAAGATAGATGACCGGCCTGATCAGTTTGGATAACTGTAGAGATGTTTTGGGGAGATCTCTGAGAAACTGTCCAAGCGCCTCCGGCTTCCCTTGTGCTTCTCTGAAGTTTGCCCTGAGCTCAAGTGTTGCTGTGCAAGTCTATAAGCTCCATTTGAGATGTGCCAAGAGCACTGTCCACGTCTGAGGAGAGGGGGTCTGCAGCTATCTGGGAAGTGGTGCTGTGAGTCTCAAAGCCAGAAAAGTGATGCTCCAACTCCTGCTGCAGATTTTCAATGGCAGTCCCATACTCATCAGCATGACTCCGGCACAATCATCAATAATCACTGACTGGCATGTCAGGAAGTAGACACTTTTCCTGTTAGCTGTATTGTCCATAATCCTCCCAGAGAAGGATTTCACACTACCAGAGGATATAGTCATATGTTGCTCTGACCCCTGCAGTTTTTGAATTAAGAGTGTTAAATTCCTGTGTGATAACGGAGGATGCTAAATCCATGAGTCATACAGGATCATCAAGCTCAGGAACACTCAGCCTGCTTTCTTTCATGAATTCTCTGATCGCCTCCCTCAATTCAAAAAACATATTTTCAGGACTCAACCAGCACACTTCTGTGAAGTAAAACACATCTCCATACGTTGCATCTATTTCCTCCAGAAACGCACTGAGCTGATGGTGTTGTAAACCTCTTGAGCTGATGTGATTAATGCATTTTACCACAGCAGTCATAACACTCAAATTTCAAGCGTTTGCTGCAGTGTCTTCTGGTGAACGATGCAGTGCAATGCAAATGAGATCTACGTTCTCTTGCTCCAGCTTTCTTTGAATAAGTGCTACAAGCCCATTTTCTCTTCCCGTCATTCACAGAGCATCGTCACTGGTGATTCCAGCCAATTAATTCCAAGGTAGACCAAAACCCTCCATTGTGTTCCACAGCACCTGAAACATGTATCTTTGGCTGTGATCTTCCCCTGCATTGGATATAATGTCAGCAGCTCTTCTGTTAACCCAAAATGGTCCTTGAAACCCCTTACTTAATGGTGAACTGAGCATTACATGTCCTATTTATGTCTATACACAGTATATACACACACACACACACGTGTGTGTGTGTGTGTGTGTGTGTGTGTGTGTGTGTGTATACATCCATATAATACAGTACATCACTTTGCATATGCTATACGTATGCTATATGTGACGTGGTCATTAACCGATTACTATACATACCAGATGTGCCGACATAAAGCAAGAAGACTAACAGCTACTATGAATGCGTCTTTACAACAAGCGTTACAGAACAAGTGAGCTCCTCCCAAAAGCCATTGTACATTCGCACACTGATGCTGGGGGAATTGAAATCAAATGTGACTATTAAAAGATCATGAAACAAGTCAGTCCATATGAGCGACATCCACCTTAAATTCAAAGAAGGGTCCAGATGCAGCCATGTAAATGTAGACATTGACACACGGTTCTCCAGATACGTCATCTGAACGTCTATACAACGAGCAGGTAATGGAGACACTACAGATCCCGTCAGTGACGGACAACAAATCAGATGCTAATACAATCAAATCTGGTGGTGCCATCTCTTACCTGCGGCAGGGCAGAGCTGAGTTGGCGCTGTAAGGAATCCCGGTCGTAGATGACATCCTGGAGGTGCTGCTGGGCCAGGCCTAAGCTCTCCTGGGTCTCCCTCAGCGTGTCGAGCAAGCGGTCCCTCTCATCCAGCATGTTGACCATCAGCTGCTCAAAGTGGGAGTCCGGGTCTGAGGTGCTGCTCTGAGAGCCGCGCTGGCTCATCGCCGTGTCCTCGCTGATGGTGGGCATCACCTCGCACATCATCTTTGCACTGAGAAACAAGGAGAGAACGTACATTAGGTAAAGGCGACCTGGGCATAAATTGCTAGCGGTTGGCTAGCGGCATTACAAAATGTGAGCAACACCGAGCCATTGAAGTTGAACCCAAAGAGTTTTGAAAGCAAAATGTAGGAAGTAGTTCTATGGATCATATTCAGTCATATCATGTCATACCCCTGATGTAGGGCTTCACCAGTTTATTTGTACAGCCCCAAATCCCTGTTAAACTCACAGAGGGCTTCACATTACAGCATCACACTATATGGCAATTTACGGTGTTCCCTGTCCTTGAATGCTCCATGTAGGTGAGGTGCACTTGTAACTTCTAGCACTGTGAGGTTTGAAGTACTCTAAAATGACAAAGGCTCAGTTTTCATTACAGCCACATTTACGAGCAGAATGTCCCAACATTCCACCTACATTGTGTCTGACTGAAGATTTTACATGAGCTGGTTATGTGCATGTCCTATGGAGTGATTTGACTGAGGTGAATATTTACAAGTCCCAAACGCGTAATCTTAATAAAGCATTTCGGACAGGCGTAGAACCCCTGAGCCTAAATGCCGACCTTCTCAACATGCCACGAGTACTCTCAAGTGCACAGTCCGTAATACATATTTATGATAAACAGGCCTATCTCGGAACATTCCATTTTTAGTACTCTTCAAAATTAAGGACAAGTGTTAAACAGCAGGAAGCCAGTGCGAGAGCAGCTTGAGAACATCGGCAACTTTGCAAGGTGTGTGACCCTGATGACCCCAGCTCTCCACAACACCGCGAGAGGAGGAACTTCATCCAACAGCCTTTTTCCTCGTAGAGCTTCTGGAGCTCGAATGGAATTCAAACATCAATAGGTTGCGATTCTCTTTGATGGAAGAAACCCGTGAGAGCCACCAGAACCCTTTTGACTTTACAGACAGAGACAGACAGAGGTACCAGTCCGCGAGCGACAGTTGTGCTGTTCAATAAGGGAGCAGTGAGAGTTGACTCAAATAAGCTTTGCAAAGCCACAAACGCACATCAAGAATGTCACGTGCATGTTATGTGAATGAATAAACGTGCAGTGAGAATACATACTCAGTCTGAGGAAAGTAAGTGGTGCAAGCATTCAGCATCCTTCCTTTTGAAGGGCTCGTAAAATAAGTCAAGCCAAGCACCATGCTGATCAGAATGGTGCCGATCAGAGGTCCGCTTTACGCGACTTGGATAGAGCTTGGGGGATTAAAGTCAGATGCCCTTCCTGATGGCCCACGGTGACCCGCTGCCTCTGGCTCATCAGTTCTCAAAGCACACTCTACCAGAGCCACCATGGCTCCCTTGGTACTGATTACAGTGCTTTATTAAGCTGGACCTGTTTTTTGGTCATGGAATAGTAGCTCTGTGTCCATCCATCCATCCATCGTAAACCACTTTTGGTTTTGGACAATCGGGTCAGAGTCATGCTGGAGCCTATCCCTGTGATCACTGGACAAAAAGCAGGGAAACACCCCTGGACAGGTCACCATTCCATCACAGGGCTTGAGCAGTTAAGGGGTTCCGTGTCTTGTTCAAAGACACTTCAACATTCTTTCTGAAGAAACCAAGGATCGGACCACCACACTACAGCTACTCTCTTTGGCACTTTGTTTGGAAATTATCATTATGATGGGATTACCTGAAGAAACACAAAACTAACTGGAGAGGACGTGTTCAGAGTAGAACTCCGGATGGTAAATTAGGGACCATTGTGTTGCATCGCTTTCAAAGAGAATCCAGTGTTCTGAAACTGAAGCAGCTTTAAAGGAAATGTGGACTTCACTTCCATCCTTATATCCCTGGGAAACAAAACAGTCAGACTTGGTTTAGGCAAAGGCATCATGGATAAACTTTAAAATCAGATCACAAGCACATATGCTAAATGAAAGGTCCAATCCACAGCATTTCACTAGGGTTTATGAAGCCATCTAGCACCAGGCAGAAGCTCAAGATAAGTCAGCGTACTACGAAGTCCTCATGGATTATACAATACTTTTACGTAATGAGTTACATTTATTTGAAACATTCCCAGACAATTTGATGCTCCCCTAAACTACAATGAGCTCTGGCTCCGAGCCCCCCCCCCCC